>JAPWLS010000497.1:0-19415 GCA_028551675.1 Tineola bisselliella
GTAGTTAATATTTGTTGTTGGAGGGAGTAGAGGGCGCCGTCGTCGATGCTGCATATTGTTGTATTGATAAATATAGTTATATTCTGACAAGTCCAAGTGTTCCAATAGGAACCTACGGATGATGGATTAGAAATAGAAATAGTGTGACGTCACATATTTTGCAATTTTAAACGTCCATTGAAATTATTTTTTAGTAAAATCAACATGAAATCAAACATACGTATGAATATTAACAAAATAATGTTTTAATACTTGGATATATTATATTTTGAAATGTGACGTCACGAAATTTAGGACCCCTCCCCTCCCCTTGACACCCCCTCTCTTAACGTAGATAGCCCCTAGTTGAAGACAGTGTTAATTTTAAACAATTAATGAAAGTAATAATTCTATAGCAGATATAATATAGCAACCAAGCATATTTATTCTTATCTGTCGTGTTGTCACAGAAATAATGAAAAAAAAGTACTTATTAATATTCGATCAAATGAAACTTGCAAGAATTACACAAACGATGTGGTGATCAATGATTATTCTGCTATAACAGCCAATATATATATATATATGTATATACCAGCGGTATAGCTATATAGCTCCTTGATAGTCCGAGCCATTTATCAAAATTTGAAATTTTTCGCGAGCCGCAATTAAATACAAATTTAAAAAACGTTGCACTTAATCTTTCATATTTGATTATCAATAATTTAAAACACATTCTGAAACACATACGGAACGACAATATTTTTAAAAAATATAATAGCACAAAAATGAAAAGGGAACTCGGGTTGGCCACCCCTGATATATACATATATATTTATATACTATATATTTTTTTGGTGATTCTGTTGAACATTTAAGTTGTATTAACATAAACAACCACATTTTCAGTTTCAGACTTTCAACTGATTCACCCTTTAATATCAATTGACACTAGATTCATTTTATGTAAATAAATAAAAACAAATATATTACAATGTGAAATGAATAATTAATATTACGAAAACAATTACTACCGACAAGATGAATTTATTTTAAAAAAAAGACAACACAAAAAAGCAAAGCATCCCCCACAAAGAACAATGAATCTATCTCTTTAGAAATAAGTTTCAGCTATGCACATGTCGAAAACACGCCACTTAAAACCTTAATCACCGAGAAACGTCTGTAAGCAATTCACCACCACTATGCTGGCTTGCTGAATCACATATATAAACGACAATCTTCAAATGGATACAGATTGGACTTTGGACTGGAAGGGACAATCATTAGAAAGGGATGCAGATATCTACTTCGGTAATCATTTCTCTTTCTATCGCTTATATACCTACAAAAAACTGTATCCATTTGAAAATCGCTATGTGTACATCATTTAAATTGTAACTTATTATAAGCTAACGCAGAAACGTGACTAAGCAGTGATAAATTATATAAACAAAATCAGATTAGCGTAATTTCGGCATACGCATCACCAATTCAAAGAAGAGAAGAGTTAAAATAACAATAACAAAAACAATATCAAAATACCTTATCCCTAAAGCCGAGAGCGGACTGCGACAAAGAAAACACAATGAAAGAAAGAGAGAAAAAATACACTTCAAATATGGTCGACAATTTATTTCTTCATACACACATATAACCCAACAGATACCAATTAACATTAGTCACTCGTTACGATCTTACTTAAACTGTAGTGATGCGCATTGAAAACACCGGCGTTTCCGCATCCCTATGTGTAAATAAATATAATACATAAACCACAATCCGTAAAAGAAGAAACATATGTATATATATTAGAGATGTTCCGACTAGTCGGCCACTAGTCGGTAAAGCCGACTATCCAGCCACTATCGTAGTCGGCGACTAATCGGCAAAAAGCGCCGACTATCCGGCTTCTTACTTTGTGTCTATTTCTCAATAAAATGTATGTGTTTTCCTTGTCAAGAAAATATATTGATGACATTTATCAAACAAAATTAGTATCTTAATTAAAAAACAAATCTACATAATATTTAATGACATATATTGCAATTCTGCGTGATGATATTTGAAACTATCGTCAAACTAGTGAGCTGTAAAACTTTTTTTGTTATTTATATTTGTCCACATGTCAGTAGTGATTGAAATTGCAGCGAATCAGCTTATTTACAACCGACTAATCGGCTAGTCGGCCAAAGTCATAATCGGCACATCTCTAATAAATATATAAGCATTTAATAAATCGACAACACAACAATATATATATATATGTATAAAACTTAAAATATGGCTTGTCATACTTTTTAATATAATACTTAGGTACAAACGACAATCTTCAAATGGATACAGGTTGAACTTTGGACAGAAAGAAACAATCATTAGAAAGAGATAACTATATTCTTGTCGTCTGTGAAAGGGATGCAGATATCTCCTTCACCATTCACGACACTGCAATCATTTCGCTTTCTATCACTTATATACCTACAAAAACTGTATCCATTTGAAAAATCGCCGTGTATACTAAACAGGAAGCCTTAACAATTAGAATGCAGTCGAACTTATATGAATACCTCCGATTGCCAGTAGAGGGCGCTCATAGACATCCATTATGCCGGCTTAAGTAGACGTGTAGCTCATGGTAAATTAATACTCACGGTGCATTATCAGCTACTGGTAGAGCGACGGGCACGGGTACAGGAGACGGAGACGGTGTACGAGCCAGTGGTGACAAATGCTGGAGTGGTCTTCGAACTTCGCCACTAACTAATTTATGTTTTAAGCCGTGCAAGGTCGACGGTCTGTGAAAATAAATTATTACCTCTGACTTATAACCAACCATTCTCAAAGTGGTGTTCCGCAGAACCCTAGGGCTAAAATACTGCAAAAAAATACCTACCAAAGGGAGATTATAAGGTTACATCTAAATATTCCAGCTAAATATTACGTAATATTACAAAAGTTTGAGAACCGTTGTCTTATATTATATTAGGTAATGAGAATTATGTGACTTATGAATTGTTATTTACTTTTTTTCTGAATGAAAATTCAGTTTTTTTTTTGTTAATTATTTTATATGCAGGCTACGATTGGCGAGTTTCTTGTGGTCTTTTTCTCGTCATACGCCTTTCTGAAGCCATTATACATTCTGACCGGGAGGGAGCAAGCGCACGCCTTTAGTGCCTATGCTAATAAACTATTTTCATTTCATTTCATTTCACTACAATAGGATGCTAATGCCCCTATACAACAGCTAAATCAAATTGTTAATTATTAAATTAACATATTTACATTTGTATATGTATTGACGAGTAAAAGCGCTCTATTGGAGCCCAATTACTAAGAATAAATAAAAAAATAATTACATCACGTATTCATAGATGGCGCTATCTAAAATGTATCACGTAATTACGCATCCCTCACAACTTATATATAGAGACAGTTTTTTACTAAATTAGAAAGAAAAATCTTGGAAACTAAGATTACCTTTGATAATGTGGCGCCGCAGCAAGTGGTCCATCTGAGCACGGCGACGCCGGAGATGACGGACACTCCCCACTGCCGACACCAGCTACCATCTTCCATAACATAAAAACAATTTATATGTGAGGATCTAGATTCATATGCGAACACCTAGCCTACACCACTATGCTGGCTTGACGAGACAAGTGCACAATAGTAAAATACACACCTGATGCATCTCCTGCGTGGCTCTCTTATTGGATATTCGTCTGAAGAGGGAGCAACGCCGACGATGCGGACGTGGCCGCGGCGGGGCAGAGGCGCGTCTTCCGCCGCCACCACGACGTCTGCCACCACTCTGCAAAAATATGTGGGTGAAACTGAACAGTGAACCAAAACTATGCACGCATTACGTCACATTACATGAAAAAAGTAATAACAATAATAATAAAGAAAAATATATATACTATATAGTATCTATATAGTTGACAATCTTCAAATGGATACAGATTGGACTTTGGACTTTTTGTTTTTTCCAACAATCATTAGAAAGGGATAACTATATTCGTATCATGTCGAATTTGAAGCACGTGTGAAAGGGATACAGATATCTCCTCTGCCGTACACGACATCGCGATCATGCCTACAAAAACTGTATCCATTTGAAAACTGTGCATTTACCTGTATAGTAGTCTGATCTAACGGGGTAGCACGAAGAGTAGCATGCGGAGCCGCCAGCAGCAACCTCAGTACCTGCACAAACCCACCATGATGTCACAAACGGTTCAGCACGAGTTTGACATAAAAAGCTTAGCTTACTTGAGTATGTAGCAACCCCTGTACAGACTCCCCATTGAGCTGCGTGATGAGATCGCCCGCACGAAGACCTGCAGCCCATGCGGCGCCTTGCTCACTCACAGCCTTCAAAAATAATACACTTGTGGCGGTCAATTCAACAAGCCGAAAATACTTATTTAAGAAGATTTGAGGTTTTGACGTTTAGTCTGTCAGTGTCATCTTTCTTGTTTCTTCTTGTCTTTTTATCGCCACAATGCATTGTGATAATTATATTTTTAAATCCATTTAAATCAGCAATTTTATTTCACATAAGTTTCTCTAAACACTATTAACGATCGAATATGATAAATGTAAATAAAATGGAGATATAAATTAAACCACCGATGTATGTCTGTGTATGTGTGTATTATCTATTTTGCTGGCTGGCAACATTCCTGGATACTGACCGTCAGCCAGCATTTTATACCAGACAGTTATAATCATTACAGTCTTAAAATTTCATAATTAATTTAACCTTAAAATATATCATTTTAGAGCGACCGTGTTCTAGTGGTTGAGGGTGCTGACTCGTGGTTGAGAGACACCGTGTTCGAATCTCTCAAAAATTAGGCCGGTACCAATGTAACTTTGTTATATGTACTTTGGTCGCTCAATGCCTATAGTATAATAATATAGGCATAACAAAGAGTGGTAGGCAGACTGATAATGGCATCAGCCCAGTATGTCGTCCTGGGGGAGTACCACCACTTTCAAGCGGAACACCCGTGAAGTGACCTAGTCGTGTTTCGGGATTAGCTTGGAAGTAGCCGGGATAACGAGAGGAGTGTGCCTTGTTAATTTCGTCACATTACCCTGTCACATTACAACCCTGTCACATTCGTCTCCTCAATCCGGCATAGTGGAGTCGACTGTTGCGCGCAGACATCTGTCTGTGGTAACAGTTGTCTATGCTCATGGACCGCACTCTAGCTTAACATCAGGCGGAGTGTGGTCATATGCTGGGCTATCAATAAAAAAAAAAGCAGTACGTGGAAGTGTGACAAAAAAAGAACGTCCCTGGTTATAGGTTAAATTCGCCATTAACATTTTTCATTTTTTTAGTCACCCCCACTATGCCTGCATGTGTAGTGCCTTCTCGCAGAAGAGAATATCCAATAAGTACATACCGATACTAGATGATGCATCGTGTAGTAATCCGTATCGCCATAGTACACACGGACAGTGTGAATCGTGAATCCGAAGCCACGAGGACCACGACGGACAACTATAGGCGGCTTTGAGGACTGGATTAAGCTGAAAGATACATTTATTTCTAATATACTAATATAATAAAGAGGAAACATTAGATTGTTTGTATGTATTGAATATGCTCCGAAACTACTGATGAAATTGAGATGAAATTTGGCAGGGAGGTAGTTTTATAGTTAGTAGATAGCTAAGAACGGATTTTGCGACAGATGTGTGATAGGCATTTTCTGTTGACTAAAATATGAGACATCATTAAACTTCATAGTACTTTATATCTTCATTATTACGCAGACTTAGTCGGGGGAACTGCTAGTATATAATATGTAGGACTACACTCTATCACATGTAGATATCACGAGTTGACAGGGTTTACTTACGAGTGGCTGGTAAGCGCGAAAGGCGACGGCGGATCTCTGCAAGGAGACGAATCCCTGGAACTGTTTGTCGAGGACGTATTGCCAGCGCATGGAGAGCCGGTATCTTCAGCTGATACAAAGAAAAACATATTATAGCAAACGAAATATACAATTCCAATAGTAATTTTCAGTAATAAGTGAAATGTAAACCTAATTAAAATCACATCAATGAATTATTAAGATTGTTCTGAAAATTTAATGTCTGTGCCCAATTTTCATCTGTCAAACTGTTCTGTCAATGTCAATTGTTTTTTTTAAAGAAATTTTTACGTTTTATTTTTAAAAGTCCGATCCATGGTTTCTCATTGTAATATATTTAATTACTAAAATATAATCAATCCTTCGTCGGGCGCCCCCCTCAAAAACTCCTTAGATCGGGCGCGGTGTGCTTGACGGGCTCATTGAGAAAATTGATGATTAAATTTTTTCTAAATCTAAGATGATGATTAAATCTAAGATGAAAATCAAATCATTATTTTTATATAATAATGTTTAGAAATAAATTTTGGTCGTACCAATTCAGAAACCTTCGTGGGCTCATGCACAACAACTTTGCTAAAGATCATCACATGATCAAATGCATAGTTTACGATTCTATAAAGGACATACCGACAAAGTGACTTACTAATGGTCCAAAACTCCCATCAGAACCTACCTGGATGTATAACCAATGATAATCCAGAAGTGCTCGCTGAACGCCGGATGGCTTTGGGTGCGACGAGCGTGGTGGTAGACTTCTTCTCAACTTTTATATCCTTCTCGACTTTTGGCTCTTGAAGCAATTTCTCCTCTTTCTTCGGTAATTCGAATCTGAGGAGGCTGTTTGAAAAAACAAAAAATAAAAGTTAAAAACACAGAAACATTGAAATTACTTGACTTTGGTTAGTTCACCTTGTTATTCACTCTATGTAGCATCACGTCCACTCTAAATAACGACAACAATACGTCATTATTAAGCAATAAACAGTACTTTCTAAGTTGCAGAAATTAATAACAACTGCAGCTGCATACGTTCTTTATACTTTATTAGTAAATACATATCTATACTAATATTATAAAAGAAGAAACATTTGTATTTTTGCATGTTTGTAACGAATTAGCTCAAAAAAGGCTGGGCCAATTTCAAAATTTTTTTCACCACTTGAATGCTACATTATCACTGATCAATATAGGTTATATAAATTAGAGTGAAAAAATAAGGATCCTTACTAAAACTACAATAATGTAACCCAAGGCTGCCAAAAATTTCTATAAAATGTTTAAAAAATAAATATCCACGCGTGTGAAAAATCGATTTTTTACCTCTCTATCTAACGACAACGTTAACACTAGATTTACCAGACCAGTCAAAATGACTGGTCTTGCATGATCAAATTAAAATTCCTACTGCGTGTAAGTATCTTTCTTTAATTCTTCTAATCTTCTTTAATTTATAACAGAAGAATTAGTTTTATAAATTTTATATTATTTTATATATTTTTGTAACAAACATATACTTTTTTGCTTTTGGTAGAAATAGGTATATTTAAACTGATAAATCTAGTGTTAAACAAAGTGTCGCTATAAAGAGTGTACATTGTAATGGATTTACCCAGTCGGTGCGGTGTGATGAACAGTCGTGCGTCTCCTGGCTCCGGGTGACACGTCATCAGAATCAGTCTGAGACGATTCAGCCGTGGATGTGGCTCCACTTGCGATCTGAAATCATATGATCAATTATGTATGTATGTACTCTCTCTATCTCTTTAGCTTAACTAAGTAATAACTAAAGTTAATTTTAATTTTATTTTGTGTGTCTGTGTGTGTGTGTGTGTGTGTCTTTTCTCTCCCCTCTTCCTAACATTTCTGTAATTTTATTAGAAGTGTAGTATCTATCCCTTTATCGCCTTGAGCATGCCGTTCTATCCTATAATTAAAATTTCATTTACTTTATATAATAGTAGTCCATTTTATAATATGTAGTTCTAATGTAATTTTGTAGGTTAAGGCATTAAGTTCGCCTTTTGTGATTTTGTTCAATAAAGAATTTATTATTATTATCTCTCTCTCTCTCTCTTACAAAATAATACCAGAACACTAACCTAAAACCCAGATGAATTTATTACCTATATGAGTTCTTTTTTTTAAATATGTTAATACATATATATATTATATACTATGGGTATCATTTGTTTTAAAATGAAATAAAAATAATTTATTAGCATAGGCACTAAAAGCGTGTGTTTGCTCATCGTTAGACTCTACAATAGCTTCAATGGGCTTATCACGAATTTAGTCTGGCTTTCGAATCGAGCTGTTACAGGTAAAACGGATCCGTTAGCAATCGGGATCATGAATTTTTACTAACGACTAACGAGCACCAGCAATCTATCAAATGAACGAAAGATCGAGACGTTCGAAAATTAACAAAAAGTATCTAAAATATTGTTGTTCCAAATCCGCACGCGGTGGCGCTGCTCAAATTTCCATACAAATCGCTTGAAGCGAACTCGGTTCGAAAGCCAGACTAAAATTCGTGATAAGCCCACAGAACGGCCTATGACCAAAATAAACTCGTCAATCATAGCCTGTACATGAATTAACAAAAACTTGAGTAAGAATCGAACCAGACACATTTAGTTTCCAGTTAGAATGTGACTTCAAAGAGCCACTTATACAATCAAATATTACACTAACCGGACATTTGGGATGATGCACATGATACGGGGCTGTAGGAGTAGTCGGAGGACCAGCACTATCTGGAGTACCAGGCCAACTGTCCGTGCTCTGAAATAAAATGCTTCCATAGTCAGACGAGAGGAGCATCCTTTCCAAATTCACTTAGTCAATATCGCATACCCTGGAGTCGTGCGAATGGTTGTGCTGCCGTCTCCATTGTGGTGAAGTGCTGGAGAACGCGGCGAACACACCCGCCTCCTCGGGAGCCTCTACCGCCTCGTCCGTGTCCACCTCGCTGTGATTGTAGCGATCGCAACGACCTGCACTCGCATGACATTTATATTAGACGCTATTACATTTGCTGCAAGTCCAATTGTTCCAATAGGAATTTATGTTTTGTTTTTTTTTATTGATCGCCCAACATATGACCACACTCCGCCTGATGTTAAGCTAGAGTGCGGTCCATGAGCATATACAACTGTTACCACAGACAGATGTCCACTATGCCGGCTCGAGAAAACGAATGTGCTCTGTCCAAATTAACAGGGCACATGAATGTATTTTTGACATGAGGGTTTACGTGTGGATTAATTAATTGGGCTCGACATTAGTAGAATTGTCTTTAATATATATCTGAAGTCAATAATAAAAGAAGAAGAAGAAGGAATCTACGTATGATATAAGAGAACAAATAACATAAATGCTAAGCAAAAAGATAAACTTACTATCGAAGTAGCTGGTATCTTCGTCGTTATCGAGTTGCGGAATAAACTCGGCCTTCCGACGCAATAAGTTGTTCCAATCCAAGCCATAAAAATACACGTGCTCCTAAAACACAAACAAAAGAACACCTATGTAAAACCAATGAAACCACCAAACACGTCCTTCGAATAGTAGGGAAACCTAATCCAAAATGTTACACAATACCTTAACTTGTTGCGTGCCACCCGTACCGAGTCGATCTCTAGGATTTCGCGCCAAAAGCTCCGTTATAATGGTGCGCGCTTCCACCGCTATCGGGAAATCTTCTTCGGACGGCCATTCTATGTCATCTAAAATGCGAAATATATAAAAAAAATACACATATAATCAGATCATCACATGTCCAACCTATATCCAGCTAACTAAGATCTCTGAATTCGGGCTTAACTACCCACCGTTGACAGTATGGGCGAACAACTCCTCAGGGGTGTCACCGAAAAATGGCACACAACCAACGATGAACTCGTAAAGAATGATACCCATGGACCACCAATCCACTGGTTTGCCATAACCCTAGAACAAGCATTAATCCAATGAAATCTACTATTCAGTCTAGTTGCATCTGTCACATCGACCTCTTACCTGTCTGAGTATGACTTCGGGAGCAATGTACTCCGGAGTCCCAAATACTTGCTTATCGGAAAACTGTCTGGCCTCGCGATCAGCGAACTCCTCGTAGAGATTGGTTGCCACTGGAAACCACAAATATGAAATTAATAAAATCCATGAAGACTTAATTCATGTCCAACTACAACCCTAAGCCTTTGGAGCAACCTTCAAGCTTGTCCATACAAATTGACAGGCCACACTCTTCATGTTATCCCGGCTACTACCAAACTAACCCCGAAACGCAACTAGGTCACTTCACGGGTGTTCCGTTTAAAAGTGGTAGTACTACACCTGACCAACATACTGAGCTAATAGGTATCAAATAGTCTTTTCAGTACAAATTTCAGCATTTAAAGTAAAAAAAGAACTTACGTGACATTAGACCCATTTTACTGAGTCCAAAATCAGTCAGCTTGATATGGCCAGTTGCAGTGATGAGCAAGCTGAAAAATTACAATACATTATAAATTACCCAGAAGGGCTTCTAACAGCCTGGGATAGTGGTGATAATTTCGATGAACTGTCTTGTGAAAGGG
This sequence comes from Tineola bisselliella, assembly GCA_028551675.1. Lineage (NCBI taxonomy): Eukaryota > Metazoa > Arthropoda > Insecta > Lepidoptera > Tineidae > Tineola > Tineola bisselliella. Next base: position 10,463 of record JAPWLS010000497.1, read on the forward strand.
GTGTCTTTTGTGAAAAAAAAAACAGTGATATATTGTAACTAGAGAAAACATACATGAAGCAGTAGGTTTTCACCAACACGTGAAATACCGACACACTGCAACTTATTTATAATATATCTCAAAATTACGTTGCACATTAAAGGCGGGGCATCTTGACGAAAGTATGTTAGGCAACGCGACGACCGCCCCGCCTCGTTTTTCGTCCTATTTTGTGTAATCATAAAAAAAAAATTAGACTTAAATAATATGTGTTCTTTTGTACCAGCACTTGAAAGTGATAAATAAAATAAAGACAAGGTGCTTGTGTGAGTTCGTGACGTTCATTGAACTTGTTTAATTTGATTCTGCTTATATACTAAAATTACAAAGCGAACACTATTAAATTTAACTGTTATTGTTTTAGTTATAATGTTACGTTCATCATTATACTATATTGTTATTATCGAAGGTGTTATGATGTCGGCATCCATTAAAGTATCAGGTTTCAAACTAATGATCTTAAATCTAATATTAAATATTAAAACAGAATTAACAGTCGAGATATATCGTAGTACTACGACTTCCACCTTTAATGTGTTAATAATTTAAAAAACAATACAAACTTGTCAGGCTTGAGATCCCTATGCACAATCCCGTAAGAGTGTAAGTATTCGACGGCCAGTACAGCCTCCGCGAAGTAATGCCTCGCCATGTCGGCGGGAAGAGGTCCAGCCCTCAGCAAGGTGGCGCAGTCGCCCCCCTCCACAAACTCCAATATCAAACACAGGTGTCGTTTCGTTTCGAATGAACAGTACATTGACACCTGCAAGAAACCTCCTTAAACCAGTCTTCGGGTATCATAAACCCAGGACAAGAACCATACAAGCTTGGCTATATTATGGCAATACATTAGCTAGAATACGTCATTAATTTAAATTAGTACGTTATACATTTAGTCTTTTTAAGATATATATATATATATATATATACCCCTTAATATCACATACCAATCTCTCTCAGGTTATTAAATAAATTGTATTATGGTTACAGAAAGTATTAATGGACTTGCTTCGAGCTGCCAACGACTACCGCCGTCGCCTGCCTGACTCCTGCAAAAAGGTCCTTTTCAGGGCCGCCATTCTTTCACATTGTTTCTCTACTATGTCGTACGTCAATCAAAGAACACGCAGCAGAATAAAATACAACACACTGTCTTTTTTATTATTTTTTATTTTAATTCCTTATTAAACCGCTATTTATCGAAAAGTCGAGTTGTTTTATTCAGTTTTATGGAACACACGAAACCTAACCCTCTGAAGGCCGCTCGCGGCCGAAGCAACCAGGCACCCCACTTTATTATTATTATAACTCGCCGACGCTCGCCTTATTGGCTGTATCTCCGAAAGTTGACGTCCGATATAGTTCGTGTAAACGGCAATGTTGGTCAGAATCATGAGATCTTTCAGGACCTGATTTTTTTTCAGGCGTTTTTTCAGGTAATTTTTAAATTGCTATATTTCGATAATTAGACTACTCAGGGGTGTTTTTTTTTTTCAAAAACCAATATTTTCAGGAACTTTTTTTAAAAAACAAATATGTAAAAGTCCTAAAGGCGGTCCCACCCGCGTTAAGAAGTATTATTACTCTCTGAAGGCCGCTCGCGGCCGAAGCAACCAGGCACCCCACTAGTTATATATATATATATTGTATAATGTACTAATTTAATTTAATGACGTATTATATATATAAATTGGGTTATTATATATATGATTGGGTTCCAAGTGGAAACAAGGATACAAGTTTAATAATGACTCTCTCTTTCTCGTCTTTCGTCTCTTTCACTCGTTTGCGTTCCATTTCACTCTAACCCCACATATATGTGTATAAATGATCGCATTACTAAAACATTGATTAAAAATCCGAAATATTTTATGCGCATATGCCCTTCTGGCTTTTGGCGCATTACGAAAAGCCATATGATGAAAAGAAATCACAAGAAACTCCCCACTTATACCTAGCTTGTATAATAATAATAGGTGTCTTAAAAAAATACTAAATCATTTTCATTCATTCATTTGTTATTTCTAGAATCGCGCTTGAGCATATATTATTTTTTACAAAGCAACATACTGTATTTAAGTACAAACTCTACACTCGAGTAATGATCAGATGACTACAGATTGAATTATGTTCGAGCATCATTTCTGAGTATGGATCTTAAAGATATATCATATATAATAATATAAAGATATTTGAATTACGTCCAGACTTCCAATGACACACAGCATCCATGCAACAGCGGACTTACTCCTCCAAAGAGTCGACTTGAAGAAGAAGCTCCCCAGTTAATAATAACAGAAAACTCACCACAAACGGATTATCAGCAAAACTAAGTATGTCACGTTCAGCAAACGCTTGTTGGACTTGATTTCTCAATATCAAGTTATTTTTACTTATTTTCTTCATCGCATACCTTTAATTAGAAATATTATATTATAAAAATTTCAACATAACTACATAAAATATCATTGGTTGTTTCAGGCGTTACTTTGCGGAAATCCATATTAAATGAAATTATTTAAAATTATTTTGCTTATAATTCCCGCTACAACATTCAGTAATTTGTCTCGACGCCTTTCGCCACTTCACGTGGCATCATCAGGATACGTGAAGTGGCGAAACGCGTCGAGACAAATTACTGAATGTTGTAGCGGGAATTATAAGCAAAATAATTTTAACTAATTTCACATAAAATATCAATTAAGTTAAATGATGTTTCATATTTCAACAACGTCTGCCTTTTATGACAATTTTAAAAACAACCTTGGGTTACATTATTGTAATTTTAGTAAGGATCCTAATTTTTTCTTGTAATTTATATAGCCCATATTGATCAGCGATAATGTAGCATTCAAACGGTGAAAGAATTTTTGAAATCGGTCCAGTAATTTTTGAGCCAAATCATTACAGACATACATATCTTTCCTCTTTATGATATTAGTATAGAAGTATATATTTCAGCAAGAAGCCGGTTTAGTTCACCACTTCAACAATAGGTTCGCATTTCAAAAGCTTTCAAACGTCAGTTTAATAAAATTTGAAATGTCAAGTGTTATGTGTTTCTTACCTTTGGCGTGTCTGCTTGTGTTTAACAAGATAAACCGCTCCGTAAGCGCCATTAGATATTAGTTTAATCACTTGATAATCATTCTCTGACGGAGGTGCACCAGATGGTGGTGACTGTCTGCCGCGGGCTCTGAACAGAAAAAAAAACCTTTCGTAAGCTTTGCAGCCATCTTGATTACGGTCAGACGCTTTCGAATAAAATATTTCAATTACAATTTTAAAAATCGAACCAATAATGTTCTCAATTTAAAATATATTTCTGACGACTATGCTATTCCACCCCTAGGTGGCGCTCCTTCTCTATTCCTATTTTAAATTAGGAACAATATAAAATGCATACTTATGTTCGTGTGTAAAAGGCTGTGGTGGCGCCGGTGGTATTCGCAGCTCGGCGAGCGGATCACGTGACAACCCCAGCTTATGTATAATGTATTGCGGGATATCAGTCGTAATTCCCTATATAAAAAATATATATATAAGAAAAACAAAACTACTTTTGTCATAAAAGAAAAATAAAATCTGCCAATACTGCTTCATTAAAAAGCTTACAGTATTCACATTCTACGACACATACATCTTTGACAGTTGTTTAAGCCACAGACAACAATATTGCTAGAACTAAATATCAAACCATAGACAAAATTAATTTATAAGAACCTATATTTATTTAATACAGCGGTTCTCAAACTATTTTGGCGAAGGAAAAAGCCTTAATATAATTATAAAAAACTGATTTATATGTATTTACGAATAATCAAATTGCAATGTAATATTACGTAATATTTAGTTGGTATATTTAGATGTAACCTTATAATCTCCCTTTGGCAGGTATTTTTTGCAGTATTTTAGCCCTAGGGTTCCGCGGAACACACTTTGAGAATGGCTGATTTAATAAATTCAATAGTGAAGTACAATTATATTTAGTAACCTGTAGATGCCTAGCGTGACCTTCAGCCGCCTCCAGCAGCCGGTAAAACCTCTCAGGATCAAACTCTAGACACTCCAGGAGCCGCGCAGGACGAGCCATCGCCAGGGTCAGACGAGTCACCAACGGAGCCACTCTGCCGCCTGCCTCTGCTGACTTCTCACGTGTCTAAAAAGGTTTTTATGTTTGAGAACATTTCATTTACAAGCTGGACTATAATCAAGCATAGATTAACTGAATTCAAACTACAAACGTACGAAGTAAAATAGACCAATGACACGTTTGAAAATTTGTTAACGTGATTTATGACCAATGACAATAATCCATTGCAACTGTCTATTTTTATCTAGCTGTTATTACGTTCTGTTACACGCATATAAGAAATTGTTATATTAACCTTTAACTACTGAGGTGGATTTGATTTCACATAAACACTGACATGAGGGCCTCAGAGACCCGTACATATATGCGCTTGTATTTAAAAATCTTTAGGATTTTTAGGGTTTAGTGTTTAATGTATAGCTTCAGTGGATGTATTTAAATGAAATAAAATATTTTTTAAATAATTTATTTGTATATAATTAACTATCATTTCAAAGTTTAGAAAACACTTAGCATTTTTCATCACAAATCAGCAAGAATAATTAAAATTATTTTAAAAAAAAACTAATTAGAGTAATTTAAAAAAAATATTTTCTCAACGCCTGAGAGGCCCCCACCTCAGTAGTTAAAGATTAATATCAAACAGACAACAATTACCTCAGCGAGCAGCCTGTCCAGACTGTCGGACATATCGTAGAAGTATGTGCTGGTGACCTGTTTCGCCTCGGACTTGTGCAGACAGTCCCTGGTCATCTCCAGCACTTGTCTCTGAACGAATCTCTCTATTGGCGGCCTATCCGTCTTCTTATCCAGCTCTGTTAATTCCTCGATCAGGGCTCTTAATCTAGAAACAAAAAGTCATGCATGACATGAAAGGTAGCAGCATATGACCACACTCCATCTAATAATAAATGGAAATAATTTAAAATTGCAACACATAGATATTACATATATATATATAATTATTAAAGGAAATTATTTAAAATTATTTTGCTTATAGTTCCTGCTACATTAGGTCAATGAAGGAAAATAACCTCCACCAACATGCAATAACTCATCTCGGCACATATCCTGATGATGCCACATGAAGTGGTGAAACGCGAAAAATCGGTTCAGCACTTTCGGAGCCTATTCAATACATACAAACAAATAATCAAATGTTTTCTCTTTATAATATCAGTATAGAAATACATACTTATCGTCCATAGCTCGTTGCGCTGCGGGAAACCGCGCCGCAAACAACGAAGACATCGCCGACACCGCATCTTCCTTAGCGCCATCGCTGCCGCCCACTGACACGGGGGAGCGAGACGGAGAACTGGTAGACATTCATTACCATTAGAACCACAATAATCAATACCAGAAACTAGTATATAAATTTAAAACAATATTTCATCAGTGGAAAACGTGGTATGTACAATGCAACCTAGATACAACGATACTAAAGGGAATCCGTCATATCAAGTAATTTGTTACAATCAGGTTCGTTATATAGAGGTTAGGTTGCTCTACGATTCGTTTTCACAAGATTTAAAAAAAATATTTATCTCAGCTTTACGTAGGTACTAATCTGCTTTTCCCTTTTATAGCGAACGATTTCATTAAATAGAGGTAAATAATACTTTCTTTTTATATTTTGCAAAGATTGAAAATTCGTTATAAAAAGGTCTTTTACAAATTCGTAATGTAAAGAGTTACGGGCAGTTCTAGGGGACTTCGAAAAATTCGTTAAATCGTGGTAATCGTTATATTGAGGGTCGTTGCATTAAGGTTACTCTATATTCAGAAAAAAACACTCATCTTTGCGATGGACTCTATTAACGAATTACCAAATGCATTGATTTCTTTAACCAATTAAAACCTTGTGTAAATTATCCCAATTAAGATAGTTTTAGTAGATTGTTTAGGGCGGCGATTCTCAAACTTTTTTGGCGAAGGAAAAAGCCTTAATATAATTATAAAAAACTGATTTATATGTATTTATGAATAATCATATTGCAATGTAATATTACGTAATATTTAGATGTAAATTTATAATCTCCCTTTGGTAGGTATTTTTTGCAGCATTTTAGCCCTAGGGTTCCGCGGAACACCACTTTGAGAATGGCTGGTCTAGGGTATATAAGTTTCCGAAGGTAAGAATTAGACCGGAATAGTAGAAGTTACTATAGGAAATTTATAATAAATATTTTTATCCAACACGTGTCTTTTTTCAACCATCGCTTTTCAGTATCCTCAGCATTCCCCTGAAAACCGTAATCCTAATTGGCTTACCTCAGAGATCGACTTCGTACTCGTCTCGCCGGACTCCTGGGCGAGGGCGCCCGTTGCTGGCCACTGCTGCCTCCGCTGTCCGACAATGAGGCCCAGGCGTTCATGCCACTGCCCTGAGATCCACTGAAGAAATACAACAACATGGGACATCACACGTTAAGAGGGGTGGAGGGGGTCGACGAAGTGTGACAAGGGGCGGGGAGAAGGGGCCATAAATTTCGTGACGTCACACTTCTAAATATAATACATATAAGTATTAAAACATTATTTTGTTAATTTTCATACCAATGTTTGTATTGATGTTTGTGAATTTGTGAATTTAATAATTTCTAGGTTCAAAATTGCAAAATATGTGACGTCACACTAGGTTTCACAAACGTTACCGGCTGTGACAAGCACGGGGGAGGGGATACATAGGGACTGAATACATACTTGAGTGAGTTCTGGTGCGCACAATGCGGACAGGAAGCCCTCGGTGATTCGTACGCGTGCGCGGCCAACAGACGCTCTTGGGACGAGCATTGCGACTGCAATAATGAAAGAATAATAATAAAAGCAAGACCGATTTTGATAATATATATATATATATATATATATAGGATATAGGATAAATAAAAAAATATATATCTATCCTTTAGTAAACGTGGAGGCTAAGTTAAGGTTGTATGATCATCTTTCTAGATGGTCCTAAAATCAGCTCGGCGGCTCGTATCTCAAAACACTCGTATATCGGGGCACTCGCATATCGAGGTACCACTGTATTATATTCAAATATGTCGCTACAAACCATTTGACAATAAATCCCAGTATTATTAAGTAAAAAAACAAAAACCAACTTTTTTAATACTATACGTCATCTAGAGAGGAACAACTTAAGCTATAAAAGTCATTAAAGGTTTTTTTTTTGACATGAGGGTGTATAAGTAAGTATATACAATATGTAATAAAATTTCGTAATCTCGGGGTTATTGCCCGAATACTGGACATTGGCAGAATTGTCTTTAATAGATATCTGAGGCCATTAATAAAAGAAGAAGAAGAAGAAGAAGAAAGGTCATAAAAAAGGCGTAATACTAAACTAAACAATGCATTTCGTTGCAATCGGAAAACAAAAGACAAAAACGTCCCTAACACGTTAGTCTTAAAAACTATTGTACGTAAAGTTACCTTTAAAACTAAAAACGTAAGGAACACAATCGTATATCATAACTATATTATCTCCGAAAATGTTTTTGAATCGGCGCCAAGATATGCGCGTGCAAACTAAACATTTTATAGAAACACTTCGCCCTAAGAATTTGCTTTCCTCCCGCATCTCTACTTCGCATTCGGGGGGGCTACTCAGGTATATCCGGAGTTTCGTTATACGGCCGTCACCTCTGTAGCTTACGTGAATTTTGACATATGAGCCCGTAAGATAAGCATTGTGTGGCCTATCCGTCGTGACGTCGCTGTCAAATCCGTAATTTCGTGAATGATTACGTAATAGTAGGGGAGCCCAGAATGCTAAATGTGTTGTTACTCCCGCGTTTTAAAGACCTATTGGATCGTGGAGATTAGATGCTACTAAGAAAAAACTGTATATGATGTTTACCCTTTTAGTGGTGGTGGGGAGCGTACGGACTTTCACAAATGTAAAAAAAAGAGTTAAAAAAAATCCTCGAGCGCGTCAGTTCCTAGAATATAACATACTAGTATTTATCTGGCAAAAAAAAAAGAAAAACCTATCCATATTAAAAAATAAACGCTCATAAAAAAGGCTTATTATAAGATAAATGACTATCTTGATGACAAACTTTGTAACTGAGATGATTGTGTGTATGTTGGTGTGCTTAGATACTAGCTTTATTTGCATTAGTTGTATTAAATTTTTAGTCCATACAGTGTTCACAGTGCATAGGGCCTACAATTAGATCATTATAATTCTTAGTGCGATATTAATTCCAAGTCTAGTTGTAGAGCCCTGTTTGTGGACCCAATTTATGAGTTAAAATTCAGTTTTTATTATTATTATTATTATTTTATGTACAGGCTATGATTGACGAGTTTCTTGTGATTGCTTCTCGTCATATGCCTTTTCGAAACCACAGAACCTAAAGAGCCTTCGTATAACATCGTAAAACTTCGGCTCTAGATCGGGTTTCCTTACCCACATTCACGATTTATGCTTTAAATAACACAGTCTTAATAAAACACTTACCGATAAGCTAGAACTGCCTGGAGTAGTCCCATAACCCGACGAAGGCAGCGACGCGACCGACCATCGTCTACCATCGCTGGAAAATTTACAAGCATATTTAAATATACAAAAGCTACACCAACCCAATTTTTTATTCGCCATTGTTATATAAAACTATTGTTGTTTTATAAAATTAGTTGTGGTACATAAAATACACAACGCCCTGACCCCAAACTCAGATACCCTGTACTATAAGACAAGAACAACACAAACACGTTAGACCTAAACCGGGAATCGAACCTGTGAACCTCTACGAAAAAGAGGCCTTCAACTATACTAAGCAAAATTGAGGTTTTAATTTTCAAATG
>JAPWLS010002039.1:0-80997 GCA_028551675.1 Tineola bisselliella
TGAATGTGAATTTGTTTGTTACGTTTTCACGCAACAACTACTTAACCGATCATTATTAAACTTTATACACATATTTTTGGAGGTACCAGAAGTAACATAGGATACTTTATATTTAAAAAAAAAAATATTATTGTTCTGACTATAGTTTCAGCTGATTTCTATTGAAATGATCTCTGATACTTATTTAATGATTTTAATGCGAGCGAAGCCGCGGGTATAAGCTAGTAAGATAATAATGTATTACTGTGCGTAACACAAAAACCATAGTCATCTTTATGACTATGGTGATGACACAAGCACCAATTAAAAATGTTGCCGCTATGAATATTTTCTCACGAGATCGTGGGTAACTAGCACGGCAATTAGTACCCCTGAGTTGCATAATATTTACTTATTAGATTCTTTATCATAAAAAAAGTGACTTACATGATGGAACCATATCTACTTAACCATTATTACCTTTGTTGTGTTTTTTGTGTATAACATTAGATTCTAATAGTAAAGCCGACTTTCAAAAAAAAAAATAAGAAACACGATAATTGTTTTAAGAAAATGCAAGCAAATTCTGCAAGGAGTAATTATTTGACTGCAATCCTTATGTAAGAGTATTTATATTATCAGCGATCGTAATATTATATCTAACTTATTGATGCTTAATTTAATTAGTTTTTACGAAATTATTTAAAAAATTCTTACGCAACGATACGACACAAAAATATAAAATTTACATTTAATAATTATCAGTGGGCTTATCACGAATTTTAGTCTGCCTTTCGAACCGAATTCGCTTCAATTTGTATGGAAATTTAAGCAGCGCCATTTGGAACTACAATATTTTAGATACTTTTTGTTAATTTTCGAACGTCTCGATCTTTCGTTCATTTGATAGATTGCTGGTCGTTAGTAAAAATTCATGATTCCGGTTGCTAACGGATCCGTTTTGCTTGTGACAGCTCGATTCGAAAGCCAGACTAAATTCGTGATAAGCCCACAGATATAATATGACTAAATATAGTAATAACAAAAAACATAACTCACCTTTAAAGCCAGCATGTTTGTTTTGCAGAAAAAAAACAAACGTCAATCGACTTTCCCGCGCGAATCCACAAAATGGCGCGCGTAAGCTCGGATACTCAATACACAGTGCGCGGCCGCGGCGAGCTACCTCTATTTATAAAGTAACTCGATACATTTTCAACATAACATTACTATGCCGAGTTGAACCCTACTGCTGGTTTTAGTGCGAGAGACACCGCTTCAATTATGAATTAGTTTCTTACTTATAGCGATATAAACAATATACAACATTACTAACAAAATATTTTTTTATATAACGAGTTTTATGTAATACTATAGTAATACTGTAGTAATAAGTATCAGTGGTCATTTCAATAGAAATGAATCAATACGATAACTATATTATGAATTAAAATCAGTGAGTAAGATCTAAAATTATAAAATGGCATCTAACCACAAAAATGACACCTAACCTCAAAAATTCAAATAGTTTTATACTGCATATATAAAAATGATGAAACAGCTGAAACTATAGTAGAAAATAATATTTTTTAAATAAAAGTATCCTATGTTACTTCTAGTGCCTTCAAAAATATGTGTACAAACTTTCACGATGATCGGTTAAGTAGTTGTGTGAAAACATAACAAACAAACTCACATTCACGTTTATAATATTAGTAGGGATATGTGGCGATTGTCAATACAAATAATGAAGATTTTGACTAATACAAAACGCAGCAACTGTAATAGCGTCTTGTTCACTTCAACAATAGACATAATAATAATTAAATACTAGATTCATTTGTTTTATTAAATTTTATTAAAAAGTTAACCTAATATTTATTATAAACCAATTAAAATACCCTAGAACTGTGAAGGTTATTTTTTTAAGCATAAACAAAAAAACCACGGAATAATTGTTCGTCACCGCTGCGACTGAAAAATTATTATTCTGCGTACTGCCTACTGTTGCAACTGAACGCCTCGTTCCAATAGCCGATATATAGATCGGACTAGAATTAGGGCGTTGTTCGTTACCTGCCATTAGCAATATAACTTTTTAAACTATTATGCAATGAAAACATATTTCAAAATGATTTATTTGATAATAGCAAGGTCTGAGTCCTTTTTTACCTCTAGCAACCTTTTTTGGCCGCGGGTCAAAATTAACCAAAATGCGAGTATTAAAGAGACGTTTGGGTCAGAGATATTTTCGTATTAAAATAGCATTTTAGTAAATAATAAGATATATTTTATTAAGAAAATACTTACAAACATAGTTGAATAAACTTTATTTATAAACTTTCTCTACGATATCAATGGCTCCCCTGATGTTGAACTTGTGACGTCAATTTAGTCAAGTCTGGTTTATAGTTAGTCGTTTTAAGTCGAACACAAGCATCTGAATTTTCAATAGTTAACCTGCTCCTGTTTTTGCTTAAAATAAATTTCATTTGTGAAAATATTTGCTCACATTTATAAGTAATTTTCGGAACTGAAGTGGCTCACTCGAAACTACCAAATGGGTCATTCGGTGACCCACGGGTCATATTCCAATAACGATGTCTATATAAATGTACACAGGGCGGCCCGTTTTCTTTATAGGTGTTAAGTTTAAAATTGTCGATACTACAGAATTTTGATGTGAAACATCTATTGGCGCGGGTATAAACCGGATCGTTGGCGTGGCGACGCTTGCTATACTAAAGTATATATACAGTCTATATATAGTAGAGTATACAGTATGGCGACGCTTGCCGTGGCGACGAGTTTATTTTATCGAGTTATTTCTGAAATCTATATCATTTAAGAAGTTTTCGAATTTTTAATTTTTGATTTAATATAAATAAATGTTTCTTAAATAAATAGTCATCATTTTCTGTAAAAAAATTCATAGTATTTAATTTTTTCATTAAGCAATAATTAGTTCCTGTTGTAATCTTGTCTTTTACGCATATGACTTGAATAAACTCGATGTTTCACATCTGCCAGGCGTCCCGTGACGGCTCACATTTTTAGTAATTACAGTGGTATCTCGATATGCGAGTGCTTTGAGATACGAGGAATCGCCCGATCTACATTCGCAGCAGCATACTGTGCTTTGAGATACGAGCAAGGTTACGGAACGAATTAAACTCGTATGTCGAGAGAAGGTAATATTCTTATAAGGATGCAAATTATTTTTTAATGATACGTGTAATGGATTTACGTTGTTGATATGCGGAAAACAAGCGTCCACTCACCTTGCTCGAACTGTAGTATCTCTTTCTAATAACCGACTCTTGTAACTGACAGATGTCTACAATCCATCCCAGTGGCGGCCTTAGCTATTGCGAGGCCCTTTGTCTTTCGTGAAAAGTATGTGCGCGAAAGTAGATCTGGTTGTTTGGTTTAGATATTTGTCATATTTGAGGAGAAATGCTAAAGTTATACAAATAAATAAAATTTGAGTTTTAAAATATTTTACATTGAAACTTTTAAAAACGAGGCCCCTGCAAGAGCGAGACCCAGGGCGATTGCCCCGTTCGCCAGCCCCTAAGGCCGCCACCGATCCATCCAAGTCCATCCATCTAAAATTTGTCTAGAATATTTAAACTTTGTTTGTTGTTAATTTAATTACGTAAAAGCTTTATACGGTTTACTTAATTTTATATATAATTATTTATAGCCATTCAGACAGTCATATGATAGCTGCGCAGTGTTTCAAATTGTATTTGGTAAAAATAGGTAAGCATTAATTAATTTAGAGCTATAAAGCCGAGACTCCTGCGCGTGTTTTTTCGAAACATTACACAAAAACATCGAAACATTGGGGCGTGGCCATACACATTTTTGTATTCGTACACAATGTTTCGAAAAAACAAAGACGCGGTAAGCACGGAACAGGGGGTCTACTCAGGCATATCCGAAGTTTCGTGATACAGCCGTCACTTCTGTAGCTTACGTGAATTTTGACATATAGATCCGTAAAATAAGCCTTTAGTAACGTCGCTGTCAAATCCGTAATTTCGTGAATGATTTCGTCCGAAGTTCGTGGGTAGGCCCCCAGGCCCATTATTCACCATCACGTTTTCCCTTACTTAATATTGCATGTATACATTTTTCCGGCTCCACAATTTAAATTCACGATTTGTCGCCGAAGAAGGCTAATGCAATCGATTATGGAATTGTGGACTTTAACTCCTTTACATGGGCGTAGCCAGCCATGGGCTCAGGGTGGGGCAGAAGTCTAAAATAATATGTAGGTAACTAGCAAATTATACCCGCAGTCTCACCCCGGTTAATTTTTTCATACAAAAAGATTACATTCACACCCTATAGCACTCTGTATCTTGTGTCGACTGACGACTGTCGAGTGTGAACTATCTTACGGATACTAAGTATTTTTAGGATATATAGTTTTTATAGGATACTTAGTTTTTTAGGTTTGATTAGGTACCTTACAGGTCAGAGCCCACCCTGGTCCACCTTGGCCACGCCCATGCTCCTTTATAGTAATAGTTTAGGTCCATGAGCGGAGATAGAAACTACAATAAAAATATTAAAAGAAACTTTATTATCTGTATAAAAAAAAAAATACATAAACAATTTCACATTTACTTTTTGTAATCTCTCAAACAAACCCAAAAAACCACAATACATAACAAAACTGACATCATTAAGGTTATAAATTATAATTTATACAAATTTTGAACAGCATTAATTACGGAGACGTAATTTTATGTAATATTTCTATACAGTAATTGTGAATTAATTTCAAAAAATATTTTATCATAACTGCAAAAATTACCCTCCAATTATCTACAGCAAGCCTTACATAGCTTAAAATATAAAACTACGCAATTAAAACAAATATATACAGGTTGTCCCAAACCTAATCCAAAAGAACACCCTATACAAGGCATGTCTAGCAAGAAGTACTTGGTTTAAAAATTTTCACTTTTTTTCACCAACATCTCTGAAGCTAAACCAAGACAAGGTTATTTTGAAGAAACACTGTCATCTCTGAAAGTACTAGATGCTTAACTCGGTTAGTGTAGCACAGCGGTTCTCAAACTTTTTTGGCGAAGGAAAAATCCTTAATATAATTATAAAAAACTGATTTATATGTATTTATGAATAATCATATTGCAATGTAATATTACGTAATATTTAGTTGGAATATTTAGATGTAATCTCCCTTAGGTAGGTATTTTTTGCAGTATTTTAGCCCTAGGGTTCCGCGGAACACCACTTTAAGAATGGCTGGTCTAGCACATCGTTTCTCAATCATTTTTATGTCACGACCCACGAAAAAGCCAAAAAGTTAAGTAAAATGTCTTGCGACCCCCCACACATTACATCTTAATATTTAGTTTTATAACACTACACTAAAATTCATTCCTTTAATAAACGAATCTTTTTAACAGATGATGTTACGCAAATTTCCGAAAAAATTAAAGAATATTTGACCGAAAGTACAGGGTCCGAGTATTTTTTATCAGACGAAGAGAAAAAGGAAATATATGATTTAGTATTGAAGATAAAAGCAAGATGGAGTGCAAGCAATAGAACTGAAAGCGTCTTTTTAAAAAGAAATAATGTTTGGCTGCAAAAAAAGGTTGAATTAAAGAAAAACAAACAAACTAAAAAAACAAGTTTGAACAGTTCCTCTGCCTCAGAGTCAGAAGCAGACGTAGATGTGGATTCCTACGAAACCAATTTTTATTATAACATAATTGACCTACCAATTATTTGTAATTTATTAATATATTAATTTGTAATTTTTTTGTATATTTTTATGCTCAATAGAAATAAAGATTGTTATAACTGTAAATGTTGTGAATTTACAAAATCCCTATTTTATAATCAACTTTTATTTACAATAAACAAAAATATATATTTTACATTCTACAATGTATACATACAGATAGTTTTTTTAATTTCTCCATTTTTGGCTGTATTAGGTGTGGCGATATGATGCTATATTGGACCCGCTATCTTGAATTTCGTAATTCTGACAATGGATTCGTAATCAGAGACCCCAAAAACCCCCGAGTACAAGATTTCAGGTCGATCGTTAAAGTTTTCGAGTTTTGACCGCAAATACGGCCTTCGGCCGCACTGTGTGGCGGTCCTAATAAGGGTAATGGGAAACTGTTGTTAAATTATTGCATTGACATCGATCCTTAATACGTATGCAAAGATTTAAATTAATCAGACTTCTGGAAATTGGTGAAAATTATGCTCAAAGATTCCGTTACATACATACATACAACCCAAGCTAATAAAAGCGTGTTAAAAAGAGCTCTACAATGTTATACGATGCGTAAAATAACTCCCTTTATGTGAAAAAAATACTAACATAGAATTAAGAAAAAAATCTGTACCACAATTTCGTATTGCGTGTAAGAAAATTGCGTAAAATTGCTTTCTGAGACCGCTATTAAAGCATTCTCCTTGGGAATTGCAAGCAGTGTATTATATTAAAAAAGGACATTGTTGCCGCCTACATAGATTTAACATGTATGTATGTATTTTTAAATTTGTTACATGCAAAAACATTTTGTTTTATTCTTGGCTCAAATTAATCTAGGACAGGGCTGTCCAAACAACGCCACGCGACACTTGTTTTGGATATAAATAGCTTGGGTAATAGAATTAATTCTCAAAATATATAATTAATTAATTAATTCAAATTACTTTAATGGTAAGATCGCCAATTGCTCTAAATCTGTTTCCTATGAATTAATTTGTATTATTTTTAAAGCAATAAAGTATTTATTATTATTATTATTAATATTTGGTACCCATATTTTTTTTATTAATAGCCCAGCATATGACCACACTCCGCCTGATGTTAAGCTAAAGTGCGGTCCATGAGCATAGACAACTGTTACCACAGACAGATGTCCACTATGCCGGCTTGAGGAGACGAATGTGCTCTATCAACAGGGCACACTCCTCTCGTTATCCCGGCTACTTCCAAGCTGATCCCGAAACGCGACTAGCTCACTTCACGGGTGTTCCGTTTGAAAGTGGTGGTACTATCCCGGGACTACATACTGGGCTAATGCCATCATCAGTCTGCCTACCACTCTTTGAATTATTAATTTATTTATCTTTATGCTTGTGTAAAGAAATAATTACCGTTTTATCACAAATGAAAACTGAAATTTTTTTTTTCACTCTCCAGCTTTTATAGTAAATTAAATTAGCCCGTGAAGATATGTGTAGTTCGGACAACCCTGTTCTAGAATATAAACAAAAGACGTGAGAGAGTGAAACCTAATGCTGACGGATATCCTTTAAAAGTGCGGTCTTATTTGAATACATTCAACAAGTAAAGCTCACTTCGGATCAAATTACACGTGCATCTAATTAAGCTAGAAACCGCTTTATTTCCAAAGGCTTAATAGTGAATTTTATATGAATATTTTGCTTAGGTTATTTAGAATTTCCGTCTATTAAATTCAAAACGACATTTAGACTATAGGAAGGTTATTCAGGAGCAAAAAAATTTTACTACCCTTAAAATAAATGTCATAATATCGAAAACTAAAATACAACTCTTTTCCAATTGTTTCAGAGTCGCCATATTTGGCTCGACGTTGACTTTTGGTCACACTGTATACTTACAAACAAAATACAAAAACACTGAAGCTAAAAGTACAGTCAAAAAACTATTATTGGCAACAGAAAATCAGCCTTTTTTAGGTAAGTATTTTACCAAAGTCCTCGGGATTGATTTCTGGTCGTAATATATTATAAATGTTATTTAATTGTAGTATTTACTCATTAATTATTGTATTTTTATTAAGCTACTAGTGTGAACGTAGCCTAACGTTTTTGAAAATATTCTATCGCCTATGTTCATCAGGAATAATTTTGGATTCTAATGGTAAAATAATTTTTCAAATCAAAGTAGTTTCGAATTCAATACAAACAAACAATCAAACGTTTTCTCTTTATAATATTAGTATAGATACCGACTTAGTGATTAAACCTGACAGCAGTAACACAAGAAATTTATAAATATATAGGTACCTATATTTTATTTTTTATATAAGTGTTTCGTAAAATGTATGCAAAAATCCCCAATTGGTTTAACACACAAACCAGTATCACCTGCTCTTAATTTTACAAACCTGTTTCTGGATTTAGCACGAATGTGTATCAAGATTTGAATATTTAAAACTGTGTAGATATGCGGGTAATATATGACGTAAACAATTGCATTGCTACTATTATAAGCCTATATTCGGAAACGGCGCTCAAGTCTACTTAGTTAAGCATAGACTCTACGCTCGAGCAATGACTAGGTCAGCCATTCTCAAAGTGTGTTCCGCGGAACCCTAGGGCTAAAATACTGCAAAAAATACCTACCAAAGGGAGATTATAATAAATATTACGTAATATTACATTGCAATATGATTATTCATAAATACATATAAATTAGTTTTTTATAATTATATTGAGGCTTTTTCCTTCGCCAAAAAAGTTTGAGAACCGCTGACGTAAACAAATGCATTGCTGCTATTATAAGCCTATATTCGGAAACGGCGCTTAAGTCTACTTAGTTAACCATAAACTCTACACTCAAGTAATGACTAGGTGATCACTGAATACGAACCTAAGAGACATGCTAGTCTTTATGTAGAGATAAAAGTACCAGAGACAGTTAAAATTCTTGGTTAAAACATATATGTTTTAAAACAGCATTGTAAGTAATTTACAAGATTTTATGAAGCTTTCTATCGTTTTATTTTAAAGGGCTGTTTATTTTTCTTTTTGGTTCTTGTTTTATTTTATTACGTAACACCTAAATTATGTATTTATTAGAAGTGTTATCTAGAACTTAATCATCTCGAGCATGTCGTCCTATCCTATAATTAAAATTTCATTTAGTTCGTATAATAGTAGTCCTTTTTATGATATGTAGTTCTAGTGTAATTTTGTAGGTAGGCTTTATAAATAAAAATTGTTCTGGTTCTGAATGTTGTGTGTTTGTGTTGTCCTCATAGTGTAGGACAAGATATAATTGAGATTAGTCAAGTGACACGTGGAATTAGCAAAAACAAATATAATATATATAGTTAGTTAAAAAAACACGCATCGTCTCCTTCATTGAATAATATAACACAATAATATGCACTATTAATACTCCGTAAATATGTAATGTAAAATTGAAAAACAGTTAATTGAAAATGAAATTGCGGTCCACAAAATGGAGGCCGCAACGATACCGATCGTACCTTCATAATTATGTTTTTAAACCGATAATGAAAATATTTAATAATTATCCTACATTGGCCGATAAAATTATATCAGACGATGTTACTATATTTAAATTTTTAGTCACTCATTTAATATTGTCGGATATTAAAAAAAATAACTGGTTCGAATTTCGGATTTTTGTTTTCTATTTCTTTCTGGTGTTCGTATTTCATCGCATATTAGTATTGAAATGTTTGTGCTGTTCTTGTCCTGATAGACAGGGTATATTAGTTTGGGATCAGGGCATTATATATGTATATATTTATATCAACAGGTCTATAACTGTTCTTAATAAAAAAAATTGTCCAAAGTTATTTTTTTTTATATAATATAAAACAAAAATCAATAAAAAATATATTTATAGGCATTTATTAATGCAGTTCATATTAATATTTAAAAATAATGCGATTGTGTAAATTTTAATGATTATGTAGTCGGTTATTAGAAAAAAAACGGTAACAATTGTTTGGAGGTAGATATAACAATTTGGATATGGTCAGTTATGGAGGTAGTGGAGTTTAAATTCAGATGTTTCCATTAACAAAAACAAATTCTTACCCTCTCCTCCTCTTCGAGTGCTCTGAAAATTTCATAACAAAGTAACTCAGCCTCTTTTGAAATCTGCACTTTATCGCCAATATCACTTCTTAAGTTAATTTCACTACTGATATCTGATTGTAAATACATTTTCATTTTATGAAACAAAAACAACAGAACACACTAATATTCACTACACTTGTATTGTTTATGGCACATTTTAGTTTTAATATATTGTCTTTGGTAAGTTTTTTTTTTATTTAAAAATAATACCTATATTAATAAAATATTTATTTATAATATAATTGTATTTATTACAAATATTTAGTTTAATTTGTTTTTTCTAAAACCTCGATGGGTGTAAAGCTATCGAAACGTTGGATTTGAAATAGAGAAAGAACGTAAGCTGTAAAAAGATTTGTTTCGACTGAAAAACTAAGCCAGGATTTCTGCGTAACATTGTATTACGTGTATTTGTATATTGAATACAAACTTCGAGTCATTATTTATGTTGAAGTTCAAAACAGATCCTTATTGTTGTCGGCATTTTATTCGCATTCCTAGACATCTCCAGAATAGTTCTAACAAAACACACAACTGGTTACACAACGCATAAAATACTATACGACTTCAAGTATAAAAAACATACAATTAAAGTTGATTATTCGTTAGAGTTGTAAAGCTACAGTTTTGGTTAAGGTAGACAGTTAAACCATGCGACTAAATTATCTTTACAGCTTCGAACAAAACTTGTTTGAATTCCAATAATAAAAGATGTGCTGGAGAAGATGGAAAAACAAAAGAAGTCCGAAATAATTAAATATCATTTGTTTTTAAAGCCAACGCAAATATTTCCAAGAAACGAGCAAAAACTAGCGCTTAATAAATTTACAACCAGGGAGAGATTAAGCAGTTTCCTGTCAAATAAATTAGTTAAAAATAACTATGGAGTTACTATATATGTATGGAGGTTATTCGCAGAGATTATTTAAATAGTTTTGTGTAAGGCTTACTAATAAGCCGTTTTAACCTGAGCCGTGTTTCTTGCTGCTGTAAAGTGCTTCAAATATGAGAAAGAGTGTTAATATAGTAAAGATAAATATTGATAGATATACTATATCGTGATTAAAATTTCAATTTAAAAGAAAAATATTATAGTGATGAAGTATACTAACTATATACACTAACTAAACCGATTAAATTTGACTTAACATACGATATATGATCGAAAATTAAGAATAGGTATAAAGTTTTCAATTCTCAAACTATTCCTGGCTGGTCCCAAGCAAAACAAACCGTTAAAGCAGTCGACACGTCCGCTGAGGAAATTTGCGACATTCTAACAGTGTGGCTGCGAAATAAGGTATTTAAGTACTTTGGACTGACATTATAAATTATAAATATATACGCATATTATTAGATATAACGGTTACTTATCTCAAACTCGTAGCATTAAACATTTTATTATTCGTATAAAGAGAAAGGAGTAAATACAACATTAATTCAATTCAACTATACCGACATAAATATACAATATTAATTGCAAATTATGTATTATATTGAGATATTTCGAAGGGTTTGCAGCCATCGTGGTTGTGACTAAGAAACCGCTGTAAAAATAGCGTTTACAATAAGGGAAAAAGTCAAATGACAATGTTAAGTGCTGTATTATTTTGAGATGTTTCGAAGGGTTTGCAGCCATCGTAGTTGTGACTAAGAAACCACTGTAAAAATAGCGTTTACAATAAGGAAAAAAGTTAAATGACAATGTTAAATTCTAAATCACAAGAGATAAATTCATTTGTTTCCCTCGTCTCGGAGGGTTGTCAAATGTTATAACGTTAACTGTATTTAGACGATGAAATCATGCCTATTAAAGGAAATAACTGTCTGCATTATTAATCTGCAAATGTAGTCATGCAGACGACTTTGACAGCTCATTCGGCGTTAAAATAAAAAGATACATTTAATAATGCGAAGTTCATTAACCTTTATAAACAATTTTAAATAACGAATTTGTTAGATTAACCTTTGCTAATGCCAACACTCTGCCAAAAGCTAACATTTCGACAACTTTGCAGCTACCGTGTAATATGTACTCATAAAATCCGGAGCTAAAAAGTGTAAAGGCGTGTAATTATTGTTTTATGACTCGAGAAAAAACTAAATTCTTCTCGAATACTATGTCAGGGGGTCTACTCAGGCATATCCGAAGTTTCGTGATACGGTCATCACCTCTGTAGCTTACGTGAATTTTGACATATAACCCCTAAAGTCTTGTCAAATATCCGTAAAGTAAGCATTGAGTGACTTCTCCATTGAGACGCATGGGTCCGTAAGTGTTCCTGAGTATGAAACGTCCGTATTTTCGTCCGTAAGTTCGTGCGCCTGAGTAGCCCCCCTGTATCTTGTCCGAGTTAACATAAGTTATTCACGTGACCATTGATTCTGGGTAAAAGTAGACTCGACTTTTGCATACAAATTCGTAGAGTATCTCATTTTATTTAGTCTGTCCTGTGAATGTATATGTGGGTTGATCTGTTTTTACTTTTACACAAGAAAGTTTTCTAAACAATATACTTATTATTTTAGTTACGAGTTAGTTTATTCATTCATGAACGTAAATATATGGATCCTCGAAATAAAATCACCAATAATGTAAAATTGTATATATTATACGAATTATAATGTCTTAAAGTTGGTTGTTTGGAAGAGGTCGCTTCATACATTCGAATTGTAATAAAATAAATAAATAAATAAACAAAAGAGGGAAGTAGATACTATATAGGCCTGGTTATATACTTCTATAGAAGGTCCTGAATTATATACTCGGGGAAAACAAATATAAATTGATACATTATTTAGGAAAAAAAGGTAAACAATTTGTTTTGGATCTAGGTGTTAGGTATTAGATGTTTGTGTTATACTTCTTTTGATAGTCTCAGTATTATGTATTTATATATTATTATTTTAGCATGAATTATTATCTCTCACTATATCGGCTTTTATAATAAAACAAAAATAATAAAGAAGAAAAAACTAAAGTACATTGTACCTACATATGATTACTTCACGCACGTGTTAAAGTACTTGCTACTGTGCTTATAAGGAAGGAAGTGAACTGAAAAAGGAAATGTGTATGACTCAATGGGTGAAGACAAAAGACAAGGGAATATTAACCCCAGGAATTACCAGTTAATTGTGACTACAAAGAAGAGACAAACGTGGATGAAACCGCAATAAAAAATTGTTTATGTATAGTAGAAACATTGTCCGTGAATAAAATCTGGAGTAACACAATCTGTTAACAGCGGTTCTCAAACTTTTTTGGCGAAGGAAAAAGCCTTAATATAATTATAAAAAACTGATTTATATCTAAATATCTCAAAGGTGACTGACTGACATAGTGATCTATCAACGTACAGCCCAAACCACTGGACGGATCGGGCTGAAATTTGGCATGCAGGTAGATGTTATGACGTAGGTATCCGCTAAGAAATGATTTTGATCAATTCTACCCCCAAGGGGATAAAATAGGGGATGAAAGTTTGTATAAATCTTATTAGATTTTCGACTGATTGAACTGAAATTAAAGATTGGAGCTACTATGAATCTTAACGCGAGCGAAGCCGCTGGCAAAAGCTAGTTTATGAATAATCATATTGCAATGTAATATTTAGTTGGAATATATAGATGTAACCTTATAATCTCCCTTTGGTAGGTATTTTTTGCAGTATTTTAGCCCTAGGGTTCCGCGGAACACACTTTGAGGATGGCTGCTCTAGCGTAATGATCAGAGCAATCGCGTCTCGGTCAAATGAGTTGCTTATTTTTAAAAAAATATTTCGAAACTGTGTGTTATTATATGTACTTTTCTGTTAAATTGATGTTATCATAAACAAATAAGAGATTAAAGAACATATTTTAAAAAAAAACCTAATATCTGATGTTGGAATAAACAATTTTGCTTAGAGAGGAAAAAGAAAGAATAAGGCCGTTATAAATGAAATAAAAAAAAAAACAAATGAAGAAACCAAATAACGAATTAACAAAATCATGTCACAATATTGTATTCCATAATCTGATATGACTATCAAACATTACCAAATAACATACAACACACCTATTTATCCAAATAATGAAAATATTTCTTCAAGCATGTGTAACCAGAAGTGTGTTTAGAAATTATTGTATTACGCTGCTTATTGTAATATTACTGAATGAACTTATTAGAATTTATTTAAATTTAGAACGTGACATTTTCAATGCATTTCTTTTTTTAAATTTACAATCTGTCACGAACTACTGTTTGAGAGATAACTCCAGTGAATGCAAAGGGTCAAGTCCATACAGCTTTTTTATTTTATATTGTAGTTTTAGATCGATTTATGTCATTTTTCTTATCACAGTTAGTAATGTATGTAAACAAGTTAATCCTAATATGCAGTAATCAGAGACGTATGCTAATTTATTCCAATTAGAGCATTTAAATTCTTAACATTTGCAAACATCAAAATTCATATGCATTTATTATATATTAATGAAAATAAACCATCACTGCATTAAAAAAACGCGTAAATTAACATAGTAATAATTTAAAAAACACGTACAAAATTTAAACCACAACACTATAATTAAAAGAAAAACAAATTCCGAATCAATTAGACGTTCTAAAATTAAAATGTAGCGCGAACGGCACGCGCGCTCCGTCCGCAGCCGCCATGACACTGCAGTTGAGAAATGCAAAAAGCTGTGACTCGCCGCGGCGCTTGCGCATGTGTGAAACAAGGATCAACATTTATTAGAATAAAGATAGCATTTCTAATTATAGACGCAATGATTTCTCTCAACGCGCAGGGATGTAATTTTATTCAAATGGACTTGCGAATACGAAATGATTTATTGCATTGTTCTGTAACTATCAACAATTTGGTATTATGATTTTATACCTATGGATAATTATTTATTTATTTATTTAAGCACAGTCACTTACCTGGTCTTACAGTCAATTCCAATACACCATGCAAGGAGGAGTCAATTACAAGATATAATAATAATAATAATAATGCCAAAGTCTAAATAGCATAAATAATAATAATAACCTATCAATCTCAATAACTAAACGAAAACAGTCTCAAAACAAATTCACATTTTATAATATCCAATTGATAAGCAAAGAAATAAACCTATTCTTGTGACACGACTCTCACGGTTCCAGGTTCGATATATATACCTACCTATACATTTTAATTATTAATCCCTACTAATATTATAAATGTGAATGTGAGTTTGTTTGTTACTTTTTCACGCAACAACTGCTTAACCGATCATCATGAAACTTTGTGCACATATTTTTGGAGATACTAGAAGTAACATAGGAAACTTTTTATAGTAAAAAAATGAAACTTTTTTCACTATAGTTTCCAATTTACTATAGTTAGTATGATCTCTGATACTTATTTAATGACTTAAATGCGAGTGAAGCCGCGGGTAAAAGCTAGTAATTTATATAAGTGCTTACATGTTTGTCCTGTTCTGGTCCTGATACTCCAAATCCTAAACACAAGGTAACTAGTTCGGAGTGATGTAACCGTAAACAATTTTGACCTTTGAGATGCACAATCTTATCTAAACATTGAGTAAATGCATTCTGTACAATGCATCACTTTACAATCGAAGAAGAAAGAATTCATTTATTTTAAGTAGTTTTCCATATTATTATCTTAAATACCGATATTCACGTAGTGATGGAGCTACGTTTATAACTGCAATATATAGTTTAGGTTCTGTAGATATAGTTGGGTCCTATAAACACTAGAACTACTAGCCGGTCAATATGACCTATTTTTACCCACCGGTCAAAATGACCGGATGACTTGTGCGTGTAAAGTATTAAATATAATTCAATAAATTGATTGTAGAATTGTAAATAATAGAATCGTTTACAAAAAATAACGAGTAGGGTTCTATATAAAAGTCTTGTGAAGAATTTTTGAAACTGGTCATATTGAATAAATTGCTCTCCTACCAAGTTATTAGGATTTGGCGAAATATATGTCTGTGTATAAATGACATTTAGATTCCCATACATCACAATAAACCTAATAACAATTTTAAAACCGAACACGTCCTTATACCGAACGCGATAAGGATTAATTCAGAGAAAATATCTTTATCGCACCTCATCGTTGGAACGTAATTGCTTGCATTGGAACCTTTAAATGGGACATGTTTAGAATATGCGGCTTGACGGTGTACGTTTATGAGCCCATGGTTGCTAGTTATGATGGAATGCTTCATTCGATAATTCCATTTCCATCCCTTTTAACGACTTTTATATCCTAACTAGCTTTTACCCGCGGCTTCGCTCGCATTTAAGTCATTAAATATGTATCAGAGATCATTTCAATAGAAATCAATATGATTCCAAACAGCTGAAACTATAGGCAGTTGGAAACTACAGTAAAACACCAATTTATTTTTAAAATAAAAAGTATCCTATGTTACTTTTAGTACCTCCAAAAATATGTGTACAAAGTTTCATGATGATCGGTTAAGTAGTTGTTGCGTGAAAACGTAACAAGCAAACACACATTCACATTTATAATATTAGTAGGGATTGATACTTAGAACCAATCGAATCTAATACGCGAATAATCTCCGACGTAATTATCGAAAAATAAACTAAAACCAAATCCATAAATATTATTGACAAATAGTTTATTCTTTCTATAAGTGAGTATTGACACAGAAAACTGTTGATATAAAAACCTAATAAAAATTTACGAGTCGATGACGTTTGTGAATAAACTTCTCTTTTAAAATCCTGATTCCACTTATTTAATAGGCTAGTGTGCATATCTATCTAAAATCAAAGAATTTAGAACATAAGTAAAGAATTTTGGTACATAAAAATAGCAAGGTCCCCTGTATTAGGTTCAAAAACCTGTGCTACTGGATACCCCAGTTACTGAACTAGATGTATGATAGAAAGATAATAGAGATAGAAATATAATATATAAACAAAACTGTTAGAATATAAAGAAATATTAGAATATATACAATTATCAGAATAAATACACTGATCAGAACATGTCCAAAATCCAACATGAATCAAATTCGATCCCAAAATTCCCAATAAACTAAGAATAATAATGTTTGTGAACACAAAAGTATCTGTGATAAACATTTACTGCTCGCAGACCATAACACCATAACACCATGACTAACCTGATAACGGCAGCGAATGGTCGCGCAACAACTAAGCTAGTGGGGGTACTTAATAAAAATATATCACAATCACCATTTTCATAAAATGACTCATAAGTTCAAATATAAAATCATAAGGAAACAGGAAATTTGTGTAGGGATTTTTTAAATTCTATATTCAAAAATTCATTTGAATCTGACCAATGAAGCTACGTATAAATTTTGATATAGGTATAATAAATATCAATTAATTGTTCATGCACATAATTGAATCAAAACAATCCCTACATCTAATTCGGCGAGTTTCTTCGTTTCGTAGATTTTGTCAATGCGCAAGAACCTAAAGGACCTATGTAAAATAAATATTTTTTTTAAAGTACACATACATATTAGTTCATTTTTTACATGGTAGGATCTACAGACACAATTTTACAGGAAAACGATTTCAAGTTATTATTGTGCATAGCTTGTGTATATTGTATTGAGTATCTCAGATACCATTAAGAGCTATTTCAACAACAAAACAAAAATCGTAAAAATTTTAGTTTAGACTGGGTTAGTAGGATCCGGCATTTATTTGGTTATAGACCATTTTAGAACAAAAACGCTTTCAGCCAACATAGCTCGTATAAGTTAATCTTGAGAATATAACTAGAAAAAGAGGCTTCAAAGATTTATCTCCTTAACTCCTGGAAAGCTTCATTACATTTTAAATAAACTTATGAAAAGTAAAGAAAAACCACGTACACAAATTTAAAAAAAATCTTGAAAAGATTTAAAAAAAAATAGTAAAATTCTGGTTGGCTGAATGAGGTACGGTTTATAATTATGAGATTTTGTAGAGATAGCACTGGCCACAGACAAAATGTTACGAGTTTGGTTTCCTTTAACCGTAAATCTTGAATGTAAACAATAGAAGCCGAGTTAAATTCGAAAGAAACTATTCCACTACGTTTGTGTAAAACTCAAAACTTATTTTAAATTCAAAATAAGAACATTCGAATTATTTCATTCGAAAATGACTCTTAAAAAAATTGAACCGTTTTCATTCATTAAAAGTCATCGGATGATTACTATAATAGAAATTAATATTAGAAATTCCCTAAACAGAATTTTTGAATTATAAAAATAGACTCTATTAACAACGGCTCCAAACGTTCGACTGAATCACCCAGTACATACATATATTATAATATTTTTTTTAAATGCTCAAACTGCATTCAATGATAGATCTGTGACGCTCGATTCTACAGGCCGAAAATACTTATTTAAGAAGATTTGAGGATTTTGACGTTTAGTCTGTCAGTGTCATCTTTCTTGTTTCTTCTTGTCTTTTTATTGCCACAATGGATTGTGATAATTATATTTTTTAATCCATTTTAATCTACACTATTATTTCACTTAAGTATCTCTAAGGATCTTTTATGCTATCCAAAGCCGTCGCGTCCTCAATTTTTCAATCATAACTATGTCAAATTTTGAATAATATGAATGACTAAAAAGATTTCCGCCTCGATTCTATTCCTTACATGCGCACATGAATAAAATCCCTTAATTTGTCGGCTCGATACAGTGTCTCATGAATATTCACAAGTACGTATAACTCAATGACACGTGTCTAGTGATGACTTTTTATTTTATTATCCCCCTACACATTCATAATATCATCACGTCCGTAATCCGATTAAAATTAAATAATCGTACACTTTTTACGATCGTTTATTTTGTAAATTGCTTCAATTGTTTATTAATTTGATGGACATTTTAATTTTGAATTAAAATAAATCGTATATTTTATTATAGGGAATTTGTCATAAATTACGTAAAAAAAAATACAGATAATAATAAATAGTATATATGCATACTTGAATATGAATGTAGACAATTGGTAACGATATGCATTTAAGGGTTAAATAAAGGATTCATTAATGTTGGACATTGAATGGAACTTGACCACATATTATCAAAAAAAAAGAAACAAATGAATCCTACATGTTGCAGTTGTGAACCTAGAACAAATCCGGCTTTATTGGAGTACCTCAGGGCATTATTATAGGTCCCTATACATATTCTTTCGCAACATCCTGTCATGGTTTTACACTTCATTGACTTCAAAGGGTCATTGACCGGAGTGCTTTTACTCTTAATATTATTAGTACGTTTACTGAACACGGAATACGCTAAATCATATACAGTAATGCCCCGCTTTACGCGAGGGATACGTTCCGGAAAAAACTGAAATTCCTGCGACCATAGAGAAATTGATGACTACATTATGTTTATATGCACTCTTTCGCATAATGCGGGGCAATTGAGCGCGTAACTTGAATTTCGCGTTATAGTGAAACCGCGCATAACGGGGTCGCGTAAAGCGGGGTATTACTGTATAAGCGGTGAATTTATATTTACTATCAACAAATTTGGTTTATAAATGTGGAAGTACTAAGCTAGAAGTTCCCAAACTATGGGTCGTAAGCGAATACCGAATGGGACCTAAAATGTAATATATATGTTTTAATAGAACAATCCTTCATTCAAATTGATAACAAATTAGAACAAATAAGACTGCATTAAGTAGTTCCGCAACTCGCTACTAGGGAATCTTTCATTACCAATATATATAACCCTAATTTCCTTAGGTCCCCAGATTGGATTTTTTTTGTTAGATGGGTCGGAGCCCATTCCACTTTGGGAACCACTGCTCTGTAAAGTATCTACTCACGTGTGTTGGTAATGTTTATTCGTTGGTCTTACCTGAAATAATTACAAATTATTAATTAAGCGGTCAATTTTAACATATTAAAAAATAATAAAATTAGTCTCTATTTCACTCGTAATAAAGTCGATGTAATTTAAAATAATAGATTTAAAATATTCATATTAGATATAGGAATATCTACTTTTCACTGGGAGAACTATTATTTAATTATCCTGAAAACGTTCAGTGGCTGTCTCAGAGTCAGGGTTACAACATATACGCACCCATATTTTATGGCGAAAATATTTATTTAAATTACGCAGTTTTTTTTTCAATTCAATAATACATTGTAGCCCAAATTTTGACTTCGATTTCAGGATTCATTATACAGGGTCAGTTTTTTAAAATGGAATATATATTATAATAATATAAATGAAATAATTATTATATAATAAATATTATTAAAAAAAATCAAATTGATAATTATTAAATTAATAAATTTATTTCATATATATTTGTATTTGTATTGACGAGTAAAAACGCTTTATTGGAGCCCATTTACTAAAAGTAAATATAAAAAAAAAATACCTCAGGCAACTTTGTTTCGGGTCTAAATGACCTATGTTTTTATTGGCCTTGTCCTTACTATAGTATAGCACAGGGTTAAGATTGACCTTAGTTAAGGGTTAAGACCTTGCTATACTTATATCTTATGTACCAATTACTACTGATTTTCGTGTCAAAAATGAAACAGTTTTTGTGTGAACCCTATTCAGTTAGCTTCAAGTGTCTGCAACGTTTCATAATTAAATAAAAAACTGTAGCTTTATCTTGTTACAAAGCACTTAAATTCTATTTAATTTTCTCCTTTTGCATCTCTTACCGTTTCCGTATTATTATTATGTAGTTTAGCGACTTGCGATTTATTTAATTAAATGCTGAATTAATTAATGGTTTGAGACGTAACTCATTACGTTGTAGTTTAAGTTCAACCCTGAAATTATAACTTTATATATTACGTCTTGTCAATATATGTTACCTAACGCTCATTTACTTATTGTTCGTTTTTTAAATAAATATATAGTAACCGAAGACAACAGCGCCATCTCACGGGAGACAGTCACAACTTACTGCTTTTACTGTGTATTTAACGACATTACTATAAACGGTATAATAATTAAACACTTATAAAAGAACGTGTACTAATTTAAAATAATTGCATTACAAATACGGCTTTTAGGAGACATTGTTGTTGGAAAGGTTCACGACACTAGAGGCATGCGCAGACGCATCTTATTTGTAGAGTGTTATAGTTGAACTAAAACGTTTTGAAATTTTAATATTTACAGTTTCAGTTATCGTATTTGAAGGCATTGAACAAATTAAATTAAAGACTAAGTTTGATTCCCAGCTAATTATGTTTATGACGTCATAAAAATCATAGCTGTTTTTTGTTTTTTATATTTCTTTAACTCTCCGCTTGAAGTTTACCTAAAAAGTGGGTAGATAATGTGTACAGGCAACACTCTTCGCTATGTTGACTTGATAGGACGTATCGTCCAACAGCTTATTTCAACAGCGTATTTTAGATATATATAGGCATTTCAGAGTATTATGTATAGTACTACTACATATACCTAAAAACCATGTTTATTCTCATTATAATTGATGATATAAAAAATAATACTAAATGATCACTCACACGGGAATCGAATTCTGGTAATTTATCATTGTTACGGGTTGACTGAACTCGCATCACGAAGGGAGTGTCTTTATACCAATAAAATGTTTTTTACAATTTCGTTTAATTGAGTTGTTAGACGTTTAATTTGTATCCGCTATATTGTCTTTTTAAACATAATTGTTTTGTATGAGGAACATAAATAACTATACATGTCTATGGTGTAGTGTGTAAAGGTTTCTGATTAAGAAGCGTCGACACGTGCTACGTATTATGATGTATTAGTAAAATTAAAGAATATGATAAGAAGATTTTTGTTTCACTGCCAACCTTAACCAACATATTACTTAGTCAGTCATATTTCGGACTCAGGTTTGATCAAGAAACGTATAGTATAACCTGTGATGGTGAACATTAAATGCAAGCTATTCCGAATCGCATTCTAGCTTAAACAAGTCGTTTTATAACCATATACCTATACAAAAAAGCACTTAAGTTTCCTTCCCTTTATATGATCATTTTTATTTGAGTATACCGCAACGTGTTTTGTAAAAATCTGTGAAGCTGAAAAAGGTACATGCTACTATTCCTTTTTACTGTTGGCCACCATCATACCGACAAATATACAATCCACTAATAACTTTATAATAGAGGGGGCAAACTCCCCCTTTTTGGCTAAAGGTGTCGTAGGTCTTGAAGGGGCCTTTACAATCTGTATGTAGATCCTTGTGTCTCATAAGACAAGTTTGATGTCCCTAATGTTAAATGTACTTTATTACCCAATTAAGTATAAATAAAAATGTACCATAAACTATTCATTTGTAAATCAATAAACCACTGAACCGATTCAATTGAGTTTATTTTTTATTGCACCATTGTCTGCAGTCTGCGCGCTGCAAAAATAAATCTACCAAACACGAAACAGCTATTAGTGACTAAAAATAAATAGGTATTTTATACACTTATATTCAAGGAAAGTAATTAATTAAATTTAAAAACACTTAATTTAATTAATAAAAAAATAATTACAATGTATCGTATACTTAGTTTTATTTTCAGGTGAATTTAATTTTCAGTTCTACAAGCACTAAATGAGTTTTTATCTCTTTATGTCTACTTGTGGCCTGGAATGCCACTAAACATCATAACTATACGGTCGTTGCATTCCTATGGCGCCAGGACACATTGCATGCGCGTGCGCAACTCATACGGAAACACGCAAATGAATAGTCTAAACTAACTAGCTAGGTTAATTTAAAATGTCTACCTCACACCTACCGTCTTAAACTTGTTTAAACTGCCTGCTTTATATATTACAAGCTTTCATGCCTTTGTTGACGTATGGAGATAGGCAGAGTACTCGACACGACAAGTACTAAATTAACGCTAACAACAGTACAGGAGCAGTCATTTGACCAAATATAACTCTCAATTTTTTTAATTTTAAAACGGTTAATTTTAACTTAACGTTTTGATGCTTCTGACCTACATAAATGTTTATACTTTTACAAAATTATGAAAGAATGCGTTCAATAGACAGTCTTTTGACCCATCACCGTTTATCTGTCCTCCTAGCATTAAATAATAATCATTAATTTATATAAAATAAAATCGCTCGTCGTGTCTGTCTGCGTATATTAATTTCGATAAAAAGTATAATAGTATGGATTTACATTTTTATCTACAGGTTATAATGGCTGCAAACCTTTCGAAAAAATTGACTAATAAAATAAGTTTAAACGCGATAGTAAGTCGTATACAACCTTTTAAATAAGTTATTCTCCTTCTTCTTCTCTTATTAATGACCTCATATGTCTAATGAGAACAATTTTGCGAAGGTCGAGTACTCAAGTAAGAATCCAATATGAAATTACAAATTTTAACACACACGTAAAGTCGTTCCAATTTATCTTCAAATACGTTATACATTAATTAAATTATTGAATTGACAATTTATTAAGTTAGTTTAGTAAATCGGTTGCCATGGAAACGGGAAGCTTATTAAAATATTGTATTATCTTTAATATTACATACATTACATGGAGATACTAATAACTTACTGGACCAGTTTCTGCGGAAGTCTGCACAGTGGGGCACTATAATTTTTATTTTGAAAAAAATAAAAATAAAAATAAAATTACATTTATAAAGTGTAATATTTTTATCAAAGTAGATTTCGAGAATACGTCGAATAAAGTAATTGTAAACCCTAATAAGTCCTTAACTTTATACTTGAGAACTTATATCAAAGGAAATATGTAAGTAAAATTGGGAATATATCTTAAAATAAGTAGGTAAATGAAATAATTCAAATAAATTCAATCGATTTTATTTAAACAAAAGGAAATATGTCATACGCTAATACAATACAAAACACGAAAAATCTCATATAAATCTTGTTTAACATCAATGCAGCCTTGTAGTATAATTTTTTTTTTTGTATAACGAATACGAGTTTGAACTATAGGAAAAAACGAAAATTTAAACTAAACAAAAGGATTTATTTTACAATTACTTTTAAAAATACTTAAACAGACATTAGAAATGCCAGTTAATAATTCAGCAATCAACAGACAAAACAAAACCATCGTACATATATATTCCAAGCAAAAAGTGTCATTTACATTTTGGCTGGCATCCAAGCGATCGAGCCCACTGTGCAACCGAAGATCGTATCACTGTACCGATTAACATATTAATGTGATAGGTTATTAGCCAGCGTAACGGATGAACCGATATTATACCTTGATACGTGTACATACTTATAGCTATTTATATTTACGATAGGGTGTATTTTTATATCGCTTAATTATTTCGACTTATGACCGCAATCCTAATGTTATGCTATATTAAATACAGTCACAAAGTCTACCACAAAGCGAGGTTCCCTACTCTTCTCCACTAAATCCTACACTTAAAAAGCTGTGATACTACTACCGAAAACCTGAGTAGACCGGTCCAATATACACACTAGTCCTAAAGTAGATAGGTATTGTTAGGCTTTAACATATTTATATCGACGATGCTCGATTAAAATATAGTTCTATGTTTCGGTTGTTCTTGTCCTGACATCAACTATATACTAGTTAGAAGCCATCCATCCTTAGTTAAAGAGTAAGTTAATGACAAGAATTGTAATATGTTAATTATAAATAGAACTGTCATCATTGTGTGAAGGAATTACAGATAAGTGTACTATAGTTGAAATTTATTACAATAATTTTTCATGCTGAATAAATATTTTAACAAACATGTAAGCATGTAGGAACATCCTGTATACAACTACATAGTTACGCATCCTGTGTACATAGTGACAGTGGACAGATTGAATTATGTACGGATTTGCATATTAAATTAAAGATAGCTCAAGCTACTAACAGGATTGTTTATTGAGGAATGAATATACCATATGAGTTAGCTTTTATGAAAAATTTACTTAAGTTAAAAAAATACACAGCATAATGAAATGAAAATCGTATAAGCATAGGCACTAAAGGCGTGCGCTTGCTCATCGTTAGACTCTACAATGGCTTTGGAAAGGGGTATGACGAGAAGACCACAAGAAACTCGCCAATCGTAACCTGTATATAAAATTAACAATGAATTTTTGTTCAGAAAAAAAGTAAATAACAATTCATAAGTCACAGATCAGATAAATTAGATCAGATCCAAGATGCAATCACACAGGTATCAATTAGCCCACAATAATATGAAAAACTATGCCGGTGAGTAGCAAAGAGCGAAGAAGTGATGATGATAAATATCCTGGTCTACTATCAGATGAAAATGATCCACGTTCGTCTCCTCCAGGTGTGTTGACATTTCTCGTAGTAGTATATATTAAAACACATTTGTATATGCCCCTAATTGTACTTGGGCTTCGTGTGGGCGACAGACATGGTATCCGCCGTCCGGCTTAACGCAAAATAATAAATAAGTAATGTTTATTAGACATAGTTTTATTTTATAGGAATTTATAGAGTTTATTGCTTAAATAGAGTATTATTACGAGGTTATAGAATTCTTATTGGAATATAGAAAAGCAAGCTAGCTTTTGCATTTTCCTGTTAGATTCACTGTCCAGAATATCAAGGTTAGTCTGATACTTTAAACGAATTGTTATTTACTTTGTTTCTGAATTAAAATTTAGTTTTTTTATTATTATTAGTACAGGCTATGATTAACGAGTTTCTTGTGGTATTCTTCTCGTCATACGCCTTTCCGAAGTCATGGTAGAGTCTAATAAACGATTTTCATTTTCATTCATGACGCTCAGTACGAAAATATAGTTCACCACAGATCACTAGTCTCGTGTGGGTCAGCACTACGCACAAGTTATGCGTGTTACGTAAATTGAACATGCGATAGACCTATATGAAACAGACGAGCCCAGTTCGTTGGCCGACATTTCCTGCTCTGAGCGAAGGTTGATTAAAGCTCCTAAACCGTGATGAACTGAATTCTTTGATAGCGGCGCAATATATAAGCGGAGCGGAGAGCGAGTATACATTTATTTAGATGAATAGTTTTAAAGACGCTCGAAGTAGATTTCTGCTAATATTGTTACTAACTCAAGTGTAATTTAAAAAATAGGTTTATAGTGGCCTGGTATACGACCGACCATACTTAATATTAAGCTAGAGTGTGGTCTTTGGGCAGAAACAAATGCTACCACAGATTGTCAGCATGCAACGGTCGTCTACACTATGCTGGCTTGGGAGAACAAATGTGTTCCATCGAAATTGACAAGGCACACTCTTATATGATAATTCTTTTGCTGTACGGGAGGATGTGGGGAGGGAAGGGGGGAGGGGGGGGGGGGGGGTTTATTATCACTCACACATCTGTTATTATGACTTTAAAGTACATTATAATTTAATTAATGATTATTAGAATGATGAATTTATATTAAAAAAATATTTTCGTATAGCATATAGCGGATTTTTAGTTCCATAGTTATCGCTTAACGCTGTCGCGTATGCTTTAGAACACGTTATAAATGCACCATTGTGCATCCGCAATGCAATTAAACTATTGCTATTATGCTCAATCAGGAACTGTGACCATTATGGGTTATGGTATACATACCACTAGTTGAGAGACTAAATTAAAAATCGAACGTTTGAAAAATTACTTTTGCATTTTATACCGTTCACTGAGAAAGATCGGTTAAATTAATCAAAATTTAGTTCATTAATTTTAAAATTCATTACCCTTATGGTTTTTAACGAGCGCTCGTAACTTAACAGCTCTAAATTTACATTTATTATTATTGGAATATAGAGCGCGTTCTTAAATCAAGGCTCGTATGATTCCAAATAGACTTAGATTATGAGTTACTTCTAGTGTAGATTCTAACTTAAAGAACATAACTATTTCGTAAATGTAAAGTTTTTTGTGTATGGGATGATTTTAGTTCAGTATACCGCCGATAGGTTCGCATTGATTCGATCTATATATTATATCTTGTATTTTTCAGAAATAGTCGCTTCTGTAATTGTGTACATCTGGTAGCAGTTATCTTCTGTCATAGACCACACCTTAGCTTAACATCAGGAAGCTTAGTGTAGGTATTACAAAGAGATGTATAACTACCTACATTTTAAAGCTTCTATAGGAATGCTTTTAACGATGATTAATGTACATTTTGTCGATAACAATGAATACAGTTCGTTACCGATGTCGTTATACCGCACTTCTCTCAACATTTTATAGTGATGTGCACGTTTCGATAATAAAATATCGAAAAGTTTTTTTTAAATAAACATTAATTTGTTAAATAAATTTCAAACCTGATAATAATTTTTAAAATATTATTTAACTTTAATTTAAAGTAATTTAACCAAGAAATAAATATTATTTGTCTATGTTTTACTTCTTAACAATTATTTTAGTTTACTACGAGCGCTCTCTGTATTTCAATATCTTCAACTACATCTTATCATTGTACTAAACTCAAATGTAATAAAGCGTTTTTTTTTAATTATGATTATTAATTACGGCTGGTACTAAACTTTGTCCACTCAGTGCATATGGTACAAAAATACTAGTTTACCATAGACAACACTATAATCTTCGAGATATCTTCAACTGAGTTAGAGTGGAGGGTCAATCTAGACAGAATAACTTGATATCATGGTATTTATTGATACTAGTATTAATTTTTATCGATACTATTAAAAGTGTCACCATAAACATTTCACATCACTACAAAAAGATGCACTCGGCTGAAATAGAGCCTCTCTCGTTAAGGGTGGATTTGCGAGTCCTCATGCAACGGTTTCAATTTTTATCTACTATAATCTGATTGCATTTTGTACGAGCTAGATTATTATATATTAATGCCCTTTTCCTAATTAGAATCCAATATCTTATTAGACCTTGTATATTGAGATAAAATAAAAAATACCGAACGTATAGGAGATTTAAATTATCGCTCTTTCTGTATTGTACGGTTTTATCAGACCAAGGACATATAAAACCAGATCCAAAAAAAGATTATTTTAAACAATAATAATAAATCAAAAACGACATCAAATCCTTATAAATATATTATCAAAATTGACCCCACTGCATGCAGTACAGTGGGCTTATCACGAATTTAGTCTGGCTTTCGAATCGAGCTGTCACAAGTAAAACGGATCCGTTAGCAATCGGGATCATGAATTTTTACTAACTACCGAGCACCAGCAATCTATCAAATGAACGAAAGATCGAGACGTTCGAAAATTAACAAAAAGTATCTAAAATATTGTATCTCCAAATCCGCACGCGGTGGTGCATCTCAAATTTCCATACAAATCGCTTGTAGCGAACTCGGTTCGAAAGCCAGACTAAAATTCGTGATAAGCCCACAGGTTTTATGAACAAAACTGTACTCGGTATGGACTCACAGATATTCAACCTAAGGCTGTAAAGAGACATGGATAATATTAACACATTTAAAAAGAATCTCAACGTATTTTTAATGAACAAGTCCTACTATTCAATTGGTGAATTCATGAGTGACGTTTTGTAAGTTTAAATTTAATTTGACATTATTTAGCATTTAAGGTTGACATAGTAAAATTTAATTGTATGAATTATTTGCATGCCATATACATTGTGTAAAACCTGTGATACTACTAATATTATTTTAAGACCTATGTTACTAACCATATTTATGGTAAATAAATGAATTTGAATATTATTTCTAGTTAATCAATGAGTTATTTAATTGTATCTGTAATTCCTTATTAACGTATAAGAGGATCTAATTTGTATTTTTTTTTATAAAATGGTCGCCATAAAATAATCTTATCACAAAAACCACCTGCCGACGCAGCCAGCCTAATGATTATTATAATTATGCATATTCCGCAGACGTCGCCATTGCGCAAACATTGTGGAAAATGTGTGTTACTACCTACCTACCTACCCTCGTAAAATATGCGAAAGCACGACTTTTCACTATTTCACTTCATAATAAAACACCTACTCTAAAAAATACATATAAACACTTGGATTTTATAAAACAATTCAAACAATTATGTCGCTCTAATAATAAAAGTTATATTTTTTTAAGAATATATCCCTTAATAAATAACTTTGTGGGGTTATGAGACTCCCATATGTTGGTAACACTGTGTGGCCGATATCAATGACAGTTGCTAGCAACACTACACACAAACGTCAATAGCATAGACAGAGATACACAACACGACAGAGCCAATCAGACTCCTCTACGTCACGTTCATTTTTACTTATAACAACTAACTCTTATGATACAAATACAATAAATTATGCATAGTATTGTATATTATTTTATGTTTTAATAAAAATTCAAAAAAATACAAAATGCATAGCGCCATCTACCATGGATTGAACGAACTAATTCTCAACGTATCAATCGATTTTCCAACGTTGTTTACTCAATCGTCACTAGATGGCACTGCAAAAAAAACTATTCCACCAACCTGAGCTGCGTCTTCCAGAATCCTCCCCCAAGTATCGCTTCTGTCTATAAGAGAGTTCCATTTCTCAGCTAATTTAGCAACTTCGCGTCTGATGGACCTTGCTAATTCTCTAGCTTGCTCCTCGGCCGATCTGTAGCCCCTGGAATCGCCTTCGCTGTCTCTCGTTGCTGTGGAGAAAAAAAAGTTATAAAGTTTAAAATTATTACATATAAATGTAACCTAATTGGATATAACCGATATCATTTTATGTTTACCCGTAGGTATATAATAGGATGACAATGTCCCTATACAGCAGCTATTCTTCTACATCATAGTAGATTTATTATATATTATTATGACATTAGTATGTAAGTGGACAATGCCAGTATACAGCAGCTAAATCAAATTGTGATAATTTATTTCATTTATATTTGTATTGACGAGTAAAAGCGCTCTATTGGAGCCCAATTACGAAAAGTAAATAAAATAAATAAATAAATAAAAGCCAGTACAGAGATGTCTATTGTAAAAAATTATACTATTATAAAAAAAAACACGAAAAGCAACTACACTTCATTTATAACACATGAAGAAAAAAAACCTTCCTTTTAACCGGAAAACCTTTTGAATCCATAAATATTAGGGTTAGCATACATTATTTGCTACATTTTTTATGACCATATGAACCCTTCCCCGTCTGCCTATCCCAAAGGCAAGTCCACAAAGGCTACTAAATCTATTACTTTTAAATTATAAAAAAAATTGAGAAATCAAATTGTATTAATAGGTAAGTTAGAAATAATTATTGCTAACAGTTGTAGTGATGTATAGTGATTCAAATAGTCACATTAATATAAAAAAAAAATGTAATACTAAGCTACGAAAAGTATTTGAAATTCGAAATTAGATTATTTTTAGTTACGTTACGCTATTTCTGTGAAATATGATATTATATAAACACCCGAGACATGGGTCACTCGCTGTCAAACGAAAGATATATTTTTACTGTAAATAATCGATAAAGACAACCTCGATTTGTGTAGAAAATCGCAGATTATTCCATGTGATTTGTATTTATCGAAAATAGATTGAAAGTAGCCGGGATAATGAGGGGAATGGGCCCTATTAATTTAGACGATGCATGTCTCATCAAGCCGGCATAGTGAAGACAGAGGTACAAAGTTACTATAAAAATATCTAGCCTAGCGTATACATCAAAATAAAAAAACAATATAAACGGATTCCTACATTTCAAAAATAAAGCCTTCAAAAATCCAATACGATCGAACCTACATACATCCCCTTTCAAAAATAAGATCCAAAATTGCTATTTCTATTGCCCGAAAGCGAGCAAACAAAAAAAAAGTTGGAATATCTCGTAGAAAAAAGGCGGGAATTTAATAATTACAACGTTACTTCCAAGCTGCGGAATTTGCAGTATTTGGTACGTTTACAGCGTTCAAGTTGAGGGGAAAGTAATCACTCTTTTTTTAAAACATTTTTGGCTTCAAATTAAATTATGATCAGTATTATCCAGGCACTACATATCATCGGACCTAATTAACATGGTAGGATCTAGAAATCGCAATTTTACAAGAAGCGATTTAAAGTTGTTATTGTGCATAGTTTGTTTGTTTAGCTACTCTGAACTTAGCCCTAGATCAAGGAACTAACGTAAAGTAGTGTAAAACAATGTATCTACCTATAGAAGTACGTATTCAATTCAATATTGGATACTAGTTAGTAACTTGTTCAAGTAACCGAATACCTGTAAACGCGGCACCACTCGTAGCGTTGGACTACAAGTAGCGGCTGTAGCCAGATTTTTTCGCTTATTATCGTTTTGAAACTACCCTCTTCAATGGGATATAAAAAACATTCAGCATTCTCTACGTTCTGTTTACAGAGCACTTTATTTATTTAATTTAATGTATTTTGCTAATATTTTTTTTTAAAAAGGAAGATGGAAACAAACGTGACCAATTTGAACATACGCACATGTATTTTCACATATAATCTAAATCTAATGGATAGCACTTTAGGAAAATAATCTAAAACCTACTACATATGCCAACACTGGCGTTAAAGGAAATTATTTAAAATTATTTTGCTTATAATTCCCTCTACAGTAGATTGATGAAGGAAATAACTTCCACCAACATGCAATGACTTGTCTCGACGCGTTTCGCCACTTCCCGTGGCATCATCAGGATACGTAAAGTGGCGAAACGCGTCGAGACAAGTCATTGCATGTTGGTGGAAGCTATTTCCTTTAATATGGTTTTCCGCAAAGTGACGCCTGAAACAATTAATTAACACTGGGTTTAATAACCCATTAAGTACCAACTTTTTTCTATATCGTTAAAAATATTTTTTACAGAATATACACAATAAGAAACATATAAAAAATAATTAACCAAATGTAAGTGCTAATAATTCGCTTTTATATTTGTTTTCAAATGGAAACATTGGGACTTAGAACGTAAAAATCTACATAATTTGAATTTAAAATGTGAGTCAAATGGGAACATTGGTATTTAACGGGCATATTTGGAGAAATTATTTTCTAAAAGCTTTCTACTTTTTCTATCAAATCAACGCGTCTACATTTTGTATAGATTGTCAAATATATCATAAAGAATGGAGAGCTAAAAATATCGCAATCTTTATAGTAAAGATCCTCATTCAAAGGGTATCGACATTTACTACCACTTATCGATAAATTGCTGCTCTAACGAAGGTCGCGATTCGTTTTTCAAGTCGTCATTGGCTGAAATGGTCATTAGTATATTTATGTACGTTTAATTTTTGACCTGTACTTAAAACAGTTGAATCGTATTCTTTTTTTTAAATAACAAATTCATATTCTATTTTCAAAATAAGATAAAACTAATCATAAATGAACGTTCTAATTTTGAATTCTTTGAATTTCCTTCAACGATATTTATGTAAAAATGAGCAGGTCAAAAAGGTCCTTAAAAGCAGATCCTGAACTCGCGTCCGTGAAATGACTTCTGCGAGGAGTTGGGGAGAGTAGACGCCATTTATAAATTTATGACACAAAATAGGGTCCAAAGGGAAAAGCGACGCCACCGGAGTAATGTGATGGGCGAGAGGAAAATGCTTCAATAAAGGAAACCGTTGGATTTTAAGAGGAGTTATTATGTACTATTAAAGAATGCTTTATATTATACAAAGAAATAATGTGCCAGATATCAATACATATAGATGTACTTAGACTATGTATTAGATGCATTCAAACTAAAGCAGAGACAGAGAGTAACAGAAGTTGCTTACAAAATAATCAAAAGAGCAAAATAATGGTCAGTACTAATGTAACTTAAAAAGTACATTCGTACAAGGAAATGGTCTATCAGTTTAAAAATATCATTAATATCGACTTGCTTGATTTATTTCAACTACATTATATAAACAAAATATCTCTTAATTCTACTATTTATTTAATTTGTTTATAATTTTTCTTCATATGCATTTAAGTATAAATTGTTATTTATTATTTTATGTAATGTATGAATCGTGTAGATTTAGTTATTATTTTCTTCACATTGCATCAAATATCACCGCTCACAACAACAAAGGTTAGCTGGTAGATAATGCCGACGGCATTAAGCTCGCCTATGTGAAAAAAATATTTTTTGAAATGACGAATTTATTAATTTAAACTGATATACGTATGTACATATCATTAAGTGTGCTTTAGCTAGTTTAACACTCTTGATAGGTCGACCCTTACCTTGATATTTCAAGGTGTTAGGTCTTATTTAGTTCTAGAATTAATCAACTAAAATGTTGCCTACGCCATATTGTACTTAAAGAGCTTATACCAAAGGCAATATTGGCTAAATCTTTCGAATAACAGAATATATGTAACGTACATACGGGGCAGTTATCTTATATAGAAAATTTATGTGAGACGAAGGAGTCGAAGGAAATTGAACTGCGAGTTCGAGAGATATTGCATAATACCATCCTTTCAGGGTTGCCACAAAACTTTTCTTTATTACATAACTTCACGTAGATACCTACACTATCAAAAAATGAAATGATTTAATTATCCCGGTTTACTAGCGATGGTAAGCCACTAAAAACATATAACATAACCCGTATAAAATATCCGTAAATAATATCTAGTATAGATTCTCTGAGTAGAGATCAAAACTTCAAATGGCAGTCGTACGAAACAAAATAGACCAATCACATGCTTGGAAATTGTTGACGTGATTTTTGACCAATGATAATAAGCCATTGCAACTGTCATATACCTATCATTGCATTATGCATTTATAAGAAATCTTTACTTATTAATATATAAATAACAGAAGAAAGAAAATTCAAATTAATATTTAAACTGGATACTTAATATACAAGTAGGTATATATCACTATTTTATTTTGATTACTGCTTATTGGTTGCCGTGTTTAAATTAATCAATATTTTTTACTGTATAAAATGAAATAAAATGCATTTAAGTAATGATCAGGTGATGCTCAAGTGTTATTTCTGAACACGGGCATCAATATCACTAATAGACAGTTCCTTCATAAATCCCGAGTCAATTGTCCGAACGTATAGTTACATCTTATGACCAGTGGGCTTATCACGAATTTTAGTCTGGCTTTCGAACCGAGTTCGCTTCAAGCGTTTTGTATGGAAATTTGAGCAGCGCCACCGCGTGCGGATTTGGAACTACAATATTTTAGATACTTTTTGTTAATTTTCGAACGTCTCGATCTTTCGTTCATTTGATAGATTGCTGGTACTAGTTAGTCGTTAGTAAAAATTCATGATCCCGATTGCTAACGGATCCGTTTTACTTGTGACAGCTCGATTCGAAAGCCAGACTAAATTCGTGATAAGCCCACAGACACAAAGAACAAAATTCCCTTGAACGGTATAATTTAATACGGACGCAACTAACAATTACAGATTTTCCAGCCAAACGTACTTTAATATATGACCCAGTGAATTCATAAAGCCTAGGTCCATGTTAGGCAATCACGGACGACCTAGATAGTGCCTAATTGCAGATTCCGATTGGTCTCAGCGCATTGATAGCTTTGATTGCTATAGGCCTCTTGTTTCGCTTTAATTTGCCAAGCTTTGCGAACACTTCCTTTATGGCTATCTTGTGCTTCGATTGAAAGATCATCGTAGTTGTCGGGTTCGAATCCAGATTGGTGTAATTATTATTATCTTCTATACTAATATAATAAAGAGGAAACATTTGATTGTTTGTATGTATTGAATAGGCTCCGAAACTACTGAACCGATTTGAAAAATTCTTTTACCATTAGAATCGTAAAAAATCCCTGATGAACATAGGCTATAAAATTATTTTCAATTGTTTTTTTTAAAGAAATATTACATTTTAAGTTCACACAATTCGATGTCTATGATTTTTTTTTTTGTTCCATTTTAAGGCAAAGGGATCGAGCCCATACAGCCAGATATATTGTATTTCACTTTATTTTAAGTTCACACAATTCGATGTCTATGCCTAATTTTGGCGGGCAAATGTGCTGTCAGTTTTTCAATTGTTTTTTAAGATATATTTCTTTTTTTGTTCCATTTTAAGGGAAAGGGATCGAGCCCATACAGCCAGATATATTTCATTTTATTTTAAGTTCACACAATTCGAAGTCTGTGCCTAATTTTGGCGGGCAAATGTGCTGTCAGTTTTTCAATTGTTTTTTAAGATATATTTCATTTTATTTTAAGTTCACATTGTAATTCATATCTAATTCAATGAAAATAAAAGCGAAAGTTCTCTCGAAATCCGCTTGACATACAAAGATGAAATTTGACAGGGAGATAGTTTATAGTTAGTGGACGTCTGCAAAGAACGGATTTTGCAATGGGGCCAGATTAAGGAGTTGTAAGGACTCTCGCAGGTTTGTATATTTTTTGCTACAAACTAGAAATTTGACGGAGAGGCAGTTAGTAGATTTTGCAACAGGGGTGTGGAAAGCATTTTTTGTTGACTGAAATATGAAACATCATTAAACTTCACAGTACTTTATATCTTCATTATTACGCAGACGTAGTCGCGGGCAACTGCTAGTTTTGTATAATGACATTTCTCATATTATTTTTTAGGCTGATACCTGTGTGTTTGCACCGTGGATCTGATGTAATTTTTAATTCTTGTGAATTATGTTTTTTTTTCTCAATTAAAATTTTTTTTTTTTTTGTTATTTATTTTATGTACAGACTATGATTGACGAGTTTCTTGTGGTCTTCTTCTCCGAAGTCATGGTAGAGTCTGACTATGAGCAAGCGCACGTCTTTAAGCCTATGCTAATAAACGATTTTCATTTCATTTCATTTCGACATATTGAAGATCTTGAATTGTTTTGTTTAAACATTATATTGTAACATGTATATTGTTTAAACTACCTATATCTCATTTTAAATATATTTTTTAAAAAGATATTAAATATTAATTCATCCTAAATTCATTAT
This sequence comes from Tineola bisselliella, assembly GCA_028551675.1. Classification (NCBI taxonomy): domain Eukaryota; kingdom Metazoa; phylum Arthropoda; class Insecta; order Lepidoptera; family Tineidae; genus Tineola; species Tineola bisselliella. Next base: position 35,816 of record JAPWLS010002039.1, read on the forward strand.
GCTAGCCTAACACTGTTTTTCATATAACAATTAGTTATCTGAAAGAAATTACTTTTAGTGATAAGATCGTCAATTGTTTTAAGTTTGTCTTATATACGTTCAATTGTAATATCATTTTTTAAACCAATAAGGCAGTGGTTCCCAAAGTATGCGCCGTAGAAAGTAAAGAGGGACGCCTCGAGTCTATTCTCTATCATTATTCGAAACCTCAAATATTCGCGGGTATCTTTTTTGAGAATGGTTTTGAGGGTAGGGCGTCGTGACAAAATATTAAACTTAGAACTGCCCCGCGGGCTGAAGAAGATTGGGAACCCCTGCAATAAGGGATAGGAAAAATAAAGACTCACGTTCACTGTCGCTGGTATCAGACAATGGTGGTTCACTGGCGATATATTGCCGCCCGTTCAGTAAATTTGTTTCAACAACTGGCCGTTTTTCTTCCAATTGCCGCCTGAAACCTCTATGTTCGTCCTGCAATAGAAAATACGTTATTTATTATCTTTCAATACCTTTTATAAGACATTTCGTAGTTAAACTGAAGTCTGTGTGTTGGGATTTCTGCAGGTTGGTTCATCAATGGCTCCCTATCCTTTAAGTTTTGTAGATTTAAGTAAAGCACGATGGGGCTGATATGTCTGGACATTTTTATCTGTCCAGAAAATATATATTTTTTAATTTTACAAAAACAAGCTTATTTAGCTAGTAAATACCTACCTTTTTGGTGAATTTAAAAAAAAAAAAACCAAAAATTAAAAAAGTTATTACAGAAACAAAAAAATGGTCATTTTCGATGTTTTTTTTATTATAAATAACTCGAAAAGTTATGCACCGAATTAAATTCAACAAAAACGAATCGATGCGTTTTTTTAATACCTACAACTTTCTCATTTAACTTTTTCTGATCGGAGACATTGTTTTTTTTTTTTTAAAAAAAAAGCCGTTTTTCGAACTTTGAGAAATTTTTAGGTTAGGTTCCTCATTCCGGCGCGAGTTGCTCCACGCAGACACTCATTTTTTTTCCTATACGACTGAATTTTTTTTGTCCGGGTTGATTTTTTTCCACTTTTTTGTTCATTGATTGGACTGTAGCCAGGGGTCGGCAGACTTATCAACCAGCTGAGCCGAATATCAAGTTTGTAGATTTTCCCATGCCTTCAGAGAGCCGCAATATGAACTTTATTATATACTATAATGAAAGTCTAATTTGCTTCAGTGAGTTGTAAGAAGAGCCAGATAATCCTATGGCAAGAGCCGCTTGTCTGCCGACCCCTGGACTATACCAAAAAAGTGATTTCACGGAAGATATATAGCTTTAGTATTTACTCTCCTGTAAAGGTTTAAGTAGAAGAATCATGCCAGCGTAAGGCTTCAGTAAATGTTATCGTTTTTCACACAAGCAGCTCCCAACTCGTGCCAAGTTAGCATCTACAGCACTTCTCACACCATTATTTTTGATTCGGCTGCTTCGACGCCCAACGAATTTATCGTTTGAGGGTATAATAATAAATTTTGTTGAGTCGTATTTCTTTTGTTTTGTTTAAGACTTTTATGATATTTGATTGTGCTGTTTTTCATATGGATTTATAATATTTTCTTTATTAGTATTTTTTTATTTGAAATCACTATATCGTCTTAGCCGGATGATGTAGAGCCGTTGCTCTCAAACTTTTTTGGCGACGGAAAAAGCCTTAATATAATTATAAAAAACTGATTTAAATGTATTTATGAATAATCATATTGCAATGTAATATTACGTAATATTTAGTTGGAATATTTAGATGTAACCTTATAATCTCCGTTTGGTATGTATTTTTTGCAGTATTTTAGCCCTAGAGTTCCGCGGAACACACTTTGAGAATGGTTGGTGTAGAGCAATTTTAATCGGAAAAAATTATGTTATTTTTTTTTAAATATTTTTTTGTAACTATCGAAACGTAACCCTATGAATCTAACTCACGGTCGAGTTTTCCGGACACTACACTAGTATTTTGTTTATAGATAAAATAAGTAATGGTAGAGTTTTTTTTTTGTAATAATTACCAAAATGTTAGTTTCAAGTATGTAATAGGTATAGGACTCGGCGATATATGCGATATAGGAGGCTTTGTATTATATTATGTACTAGCAGTTGCCCGCGACTACGTCTGCGTAATAATGAAGATATAAAGTACTATGAAGTTTAATGATGTTTTTGACCGCCAAAATTAGGCATAGACATCGAATTGTCTGAACTTAAAAAAATGCAATATTTCTTAAAAAAAAACAATTGAAAATATTCTATAGCCTATGTTCATCAGGGATAATGTACGATTCTATTGATAAGAGAATTTTTCAAATCGGTCTAATAGTTTCAGAGCCTATTCAATACATACAAACAAACAATCAAATGTTTTCTCTTTATTATATTAGTATAGATGTATGTATAGTAAGATAATCATAGTTGGTAGTCAGAATATGTAGCTTGATTTACGGATTAAGATTAGGTGAGTCACGAGTTAACGGATTTAAGTATAGATAGATGAAATACTGTATAATACTGTTGCTATCGGCATACTTGTATAAGGATATTGTAAAAAAGGTCGGGGTCTCACCTGTTGCTTCAACAACGAATTAATGTCGCCTCTCACGGGCTCGTGTGTCGTCAATTCGGTTTCTTTTCTAATTACCCATTCAGTCAATTCCCGCAACGATAGCAACAGAGCGGACCAGTGCTCGGCGTTGTTTTCCAAACGATTTCTGAAACAAAGGAAGTATATTTTACATTTCACTCATTTGTTTTTTTTTTTATGTTTTTTCGATTTAATTAGAACTAAGTCGAACGGCTTGATTCATTTTCTACGGTCGTTGCATATGTGAATGCAATGCGCTAATATTAAGCTAAATGTAGTACAATTGCAACTAAAAAGAAGTCTGTCATAAGGTCTGTCACTGCCCAAAAATCTATTTATATCCGGTTTATAATATACAAAACATATCCTTATTTAAATAATCAAACAGAATCCGGGCTAGGACCCAAAACCGGATGAAGCACGTCCACGGAATTTGCACATAACCTCACTTTTATTTAATTTTGACATAGCACCTTTCGCGGTCCTTTTATGAGAAGCCAAAAGGTGGGTCGGAATTCCTCTGGCCACCCCTTAGCGTATGAAGAATGAAGGTACCGTCTGACATTTTAACAGAAATTCCGGTCTTACTTTGACCTCAGAAAATTAAGCCATAAAGGGTGAAGTTTAAATTGTCGAGTAAAGGATAAATATATCAGAAATTCATGTAATTATTTGTAAAATAAATTTATACAAAATTTATGAGCATGATTATTAATTAAGTTAAAATCTTTTACGCAGATTACTATAGTATTTTTTTATTTATTCAAATACAACGCTTCGAAAGCTATACACCTAAGCAGGTCGATGAGAGATTAAGAAACAAAAATGTCTTTTAACACTAGGTTTACGGACGTTTTCTATATACCTACTTCTACTAAAATGTGTCAATTTGACGCATATCGTAGAGATAGGTATACCACATAGACAAGTTCAGTAATTCAACACTTTTAAAGAAAATAGACTTCAATATATATTTCCCTCGATCAACGAATAAAAGTCATACAAAGAGATAAAATAAAAATTTAAACAGTTTTTGGTAATTCTCTGATAAACGTCAAAATGCGTCAAATTGACGCGTCCCGTAAACCTAGTGTTAAATTAGTTTTTTTTTTATATTTAACGCTATATAAATAATAATGAGAATTCAGATAGAAATAAAATATTATACTGTACCTAGTGGGGTTTACTAACATACGAGATTATGTGATACAATTTTACTACTGCCATCTACCGGCTAACGGTAGAGTTACAACAATATATGCTGAAATAAAACTTCTAACTAAAATTAAATTCAGCAAGATAACTAAGTTCGTAATACGATCTCTAATTATTCATGATCCCGCACAATCGTCAAAATTACGGCGTCTATTCTATCATCGCTGAAATTTCATTTGAACAAGTGAAATTTTCTCAAATACAAAATAACTTTTAAAAGTAAGTAAATTTAAGTACAAGTAAAACGACAGTGAGTAAAACTCCCGCCAATTGCCGCTGAAACACTGAGCCTTTCGAGATATGGACTTGTGTTTAGTGACGTAATGTTATCGATATCGATAAATATACATTTAAAATAAATTAACAATAATAAATATTGTATAGTAGCTTTTATAATCGCATTTTAAGGAGAAAAAACATTTGTTTGATGTATGTACGCATGTGAGATAAAGATGTCTCTGTAGTAATAATTAAATAAATGTATAAATTATGATATTATCGATATTTAAAAATAAAAAAATACATACAACACTATTTGTCTTATCCATAGCCGAAGCCGGTTCGGATTAAACATATTATGAAGTTCTGGGGGGCGGGAAAATTTGTACCAGTACTTAGAATACGTTTCATGGCTCGCATTTTATTGAGTTATAAATTATAATTAAACCAAACTCGTTTATTAAGGAGTATTGTATTCGCTAATAATAATTTTAAATTGTAAAAATATTAATTTGATGCGACCACAGTGGAGAATTGAAATGAAATGAAATTAGTTTATTAGCATAGGCACTAAAGGCGTGCTTCGCGCTTCGGAAAGGTGTATGACGAGAAGAATACCACAAGAAACTCGTCAATTATAGCCTGTACATAAAATAATTAACAAAATAAAAACTGAATTTTCATTCAGAAAAAAAAGGTAATGAACAATTCTTAATCAGATTGCACAGTAGTTAGGCGTGGGCAGACTTGTCAAGTCATTGGGACTTAAGTATTTGGTGCCTCCCCTATGATAATGTTCCACTTTTTATATCTAAGAGAATCACCAGGCTGAGTGGTAGGTAATCAATAAAAAAAATATAAACAGAATGAACTAGTTTGTTTTTGACAGCGAACTGAACCCTGGTCTCCTTGTTAAAAAAATCTAATGCTTTTATTACTTCATACAAAATGAATATCATTGTTTTATAATGGTGATAAACTTGTAAAGCGCATCATCGAGTGTCTCTTTACGATGCCACGTATGCAGATTATTTTTATTCCCCACTTAAAACTCCTTTATATAGCATTTATCAATGTGCTTGAAGTAAGCTTCGGAGGTGAGAGACGAGAAGAGTCAAAAATTTCATATACATATACACATTGTTACATAATAATATTTAAAATATCCTTCATTTCGAATTGATTATCATAATTTTATCTAGAAAAAAAGGACCAATGTTTATTAAAATTAAAATAAAATAGTCGCGCAAGTTATGTCAACAGGACGTAATATTAACCTTAATAATATAAAATAGTTTAAAAAAAATAAAATAAAAAACACGCGCGCTAGCTTTATCTCTTTTACTCCACTACACAGGATCTATAAAAGAATTTGTAAATCCTGGCGGTCCTAATAAGGATAATGGGAAACTGTTATTAAATTATTGCATTGTCATTGATCCTTAATATGTATGCAAAGTTTCAAATTAATCAGACTTCTGGAAATTGGTGAAAATTATGCTCAAAGATTCCGTTACATACATACATACATACATACAACCCAAGCTAATAAAAGCGTGTTAAAAAGATTAGTATTAAATCTCACTCGATACTGAGCGCTGAAATTTCTATTTCTATTTCTAATCCATCATCCGTAGGTTCCAATTGGAACACTTGGACTTGTCAAAATATAACTATATTTATCAATACAACAATATGCAGCAACGACGACGGCGCCCTCTACTCACTCCAACAACAAGTATTAACTACTAGATACAATCAGTTTCACAGACTGTCATTTGCAGCTTCATTCATAGTGTAAAAAGCTTTGTCAATTAACATTTGTTTTATATGTGTTTTAAATTGCAAATCATTCAATACTTTCACATCATCTGACAAGTTATTATACATGTTTACGCCGTTACAGAGGAAGCTCTTTGAAACCTTTTTAAGTCGATCATTATACCTTAAATAATAACAATAAAATATAATGATTAACGAAACGAGATTAGACCTAAGACAATAACAGTTAAATATTATAGTATTCATCTTGTAAATTTAGTATATAAATCAAAATCAAAATAAACGATCTCAATGAATGTCACAATCTCTTATGTATATGTTATTCGCGACAAATTCTCGTCATGTTCGGAAAGTTCTCAAAGACCCGTGGAGGTGTTATATGGCGCGGAACACATATGTCCGCCGTAAAACCCCAGCAGTAGTGCCTTTCATATCGGAAGTCGTTATTGTAAACTTTAATCTTTCATCTTTATTGAGAAATAAATATAATATTTATATTCGTATGTAGCTATTATGTTTTGCGATTACAAAAGCAAATTTGAGAAGTGTGTGTAACGGAACGTGTTATATTACATGTAGTGTAGTTAAATAAAACAACATTTAATATTTTTATACTGAGGTGCCTTTATTCGTGCTCTGGTTATGTGGCAACTGACGTTAGTGACGTTCCGTTACACGTGTTACATTATGTAATATAACACGTTCCGTTATATTGTGCACTGTCTACCTTTCTTTTATGTTTGAAAACACCTGCATTGTGACTTTATAATTCATTTATAATGATTTTTTCAGCAGTAAAAATAAGTATTAAAAAAGTCAACGTGAGTGACTGTCAGCACGCAGACTAATGGTTGGAAATTTCCGCAATTAAACACACTAGTGGATCCTTGCTTTGTGCTTGTGACTGAAGCGTGCATAAGCAATGCATTCGTCCAAGGTTAGATGCCAATACCGATATTAAATTCGGCCCGACAAATTCGAAATATAGTATTAATTATTTGCTTAGGTTAAAACTATCTAAGAATTACACTAATCTTTAAGTATTTAATAAAAAAAATTGTAAAAATTACAAAATTCAAAATATATACGTTTTAATGTTCTACTGGCATAATTCGGCCCAAAAGAGGCGAGTTTTTTTTGTCGGGCCGTTTAGATAAATTTTAATTCTACACTTACTTCTAGAATTAAAATTTATCTAAAAACCCGACAAAAAACTCGCCCCGTTTGGGCCGAATTATGCCAGTAGAACATAAATACATACCACTAGTACACATGCATTTGAATTACAATAGGCCCCTTTGTGTACGATTTCGGACTTGCTTCGTAAGTCATGTAAATACAATTTTGTTCTACATCATACACACTATGAAAACTTTGTCAGTGTCAATGTTACATATTAGATTATTCCGTGGTTCCTACAACATTAAGGTCCTATATTCAAAAACAAAGCTCGAGTTCAAAACTTAACCGCACAAACAAAATGGACCAATCACACACTTGAAACATTGTTCGCGTGATTTTTGACCAATGATAATAAATGTAATAAAATATCACATTCACACTAGATTTACCAGAGCAGTCAAAATTATTGGTCTTGCAAGATCAAATTAAAATTCCTACTGCATCTAACATTTTCTTTAATTCTTCTAATCTTCTTTAATCTATAACAGAAGAATTAGTTTTATGAACTTTATATTGTTTCATATATATTTGTAACAAATATATACTTTTTTTGGTTTTGGTAGAAATAGGTATATTTAAGCTGGTAAATCTAGTGTTAAGGGCAGATTCTACACTCAAGTAATCAGGTCACAGATCAAACTATGCTCGAGCCTAAGGTATAGCATTTAATGGATAAATATACTAAATGTTTTAACTTTGTTACCCACCATAGAGTAACACTTATATTTTTTCAGGATATATTCGTCTACTTAATGTAAACAAAAGTAGATCGATGCCTCTGTTCATGCTAATCTCAGACTCAATCAGAGATTTATATTAAGGTTTTATCAATAAATTTATTAATTTAAAAGGAAGATTTAGGAGTAACATTAAACTTTCCAAGTTTCAGGACTCGATAGCTACATATTACATACATCCCTACTAATATTATAAATGTGAATGTGAGTTTGTTTGTTACATTTTCACGCAACAACTACTTAACCGATCATCATGAAACTTTGTGCACGTATTTTTGGACGAACTTTTAATTAAAAAAATAATAAATTATTTTTTACTATAGTTTCCAAGTAACTATAGTAAAATATTGAGTATAGTTCTATTGAAATGATATCTGTAGGCTTATCACGAATTTAGTCTGGCTTTCGAATCGAGTTGTCACAAGTAAAACGGATCCGTTAGCAATCGGGATCATGAATTTTTACTAACGACTAACGAGCACCAGCAATCTATCAAATGAACGAAAGATCGAGACGTTCGAAAATTAACAAAAAGTATCTAAAATATTGTAGTTCCAAATCCGCACGCGGTGGCGCTGCTCAAATTTCCATACAAATCGCTTAAAGCGAACTCGGTTTGAAAGCCAGACTAAAATTCGTGATAAGCCCACTGATACTCATTTAATGACTTAAATGCGAGCGAAGCCGCGGGTAAAAGCTAGTATAATATATATATATATATATGGATAATATACATTTTATAGTGTTTACATAAAGAACAAGTTTAAGATAAGCGATGTTGTTCAGTATATCTACTACGAGTAATTTATTCAGCCCTATTCAGGCGCGCTGCATGAAAAATTGTTATAAAATCGACGTGTGGAGTAATACCTCATACATTATTATGAAAGAAGCAAAAAAAAAAAAACCGATACATTTCCCGTTACGAAAATAAAAAGCCCGGAATATCGAGGGCGGCTGAATTAATTGAAAGGAAAATGGTGGGGTGACTTGCGAAAACACAGCCAGGTGAATATAATCCCTAAAAAAATGAAATTAAAGGCCAATATTACATAACGAATGGAGAGTGGATTTATGACAGATCATTAGCAAGGAGTGATTAATTGAAATAGAAAACGAATGACGACTTTTTTATATGTGTCGGTCGAAATGAATTTTTTCAATTGTTTATTTATTTTACTACTAATGTTACTGGTAGAAGACAAAATTCTGTTTTTTTTCCTTTAGTATTTGTTAGTGCCTATCCATCAACAGTTTAAACAGTGTGATTTAGTTTGGAGTCAAAAATACGATCTTAAGTATTGTATTGGTGCTCGAGTGTCTTTTAAAAATAATTAAATAGTTTACAAAACTAAAAAAACACGCGCGCTAGCTTTATCTCTTTTACTCCACTACACAGGATCTATAAAAAAATTATAAATCCTGGCGGTCCTAATAAGGATAATGGAAAACTGTTATTAAATTATTGCATTGTCATCGATCCTTAATACGTATGCAAAGTTTCAAATTAATCAGACTTCTGGAAATTAGTGAAAATTATGCTCAAAGATTCCGTTACATACATACATACATACAACCCAAGCTAATAAAAGCGTGTTAAAAAGTCCTGAAATTAATTAGTATGATGGTCACCACAACCTAATGTATAAATGAACTTTGCAATTCTACTAACTATCGATATCCATGATTTACGTTAAAACACGGGACATCTTTCACGTCTTATAAATTCAAAACAATAACAAATACTACTTGAGAAACCACGTTTTAGACTCATAACTATAATATATTTTATTATATCAGGAAAGGCATAACTTTCAAAGACTATTACAGTCTAAACCTATGCTCTAAATCTTAGAGGATTCAGTCCCCTAAGCATTCCCGTTAGTGGTCTAGAAATCCATTTAGTTACGAAGGGATATTGACCAATAAATTTTATCGATAAATTATTGCTATCTGGCATAATTTCGGTTGCGAAGTTGACCCTGGTCATTGGAAATATAATTAATACTACGGAATTTAATAATATTTCACTTTATTATAATTGAGGTATCGTGTTGCAATAATCAATCACATAAACAGTTATATGGTAAATAATTATTATGTAACATGCATAGCCTAGGAGGTCGCCTTGTATCCCAACTTTGGTTCATGATACTTCATTTATTTCAGATTAATTTATTTTTCAAAAAAGCTAGTAGACATCTGCATATTTAATTAATTAAGTTTAATTAAATAAATATAATCATCAAAATAAAAATTTAAACTTCAACAAACTTTATTTTAAAAAAAGAACTCTCGCCTAACAACTGAAATTTTGAAAATGGAACACTTTCGCTTTAAATTAACGGCCATTACTCTTAACGGAAATTTTCCCGGCTGCACGACATTTCTGGGTTGAAATTCATTTTCCGAACGCAATATTAATTCAGTAGACTTCAAAGTGACGATCATCTAATTGGCAGCAGAGGTAGTACGAAATTGTAGATTAGTGCCCTTTGAGACGCACAGGCCTTACGTACCAATTACGATTATGTATTTAATATATAGTTTATATACCATATACCAAATATATAAGATTCACTAAACTAAGATATGTTACTTTTCATATTGGTAAATAAAAATTTGCAATGTTGGGATAGCCAGAGAGTTCCTAGTGGCGAATTGCGGAACTACTTAATGCCATCGTATTTGTTTTAATTGGTATGAAAAAAAAAAAGAAAATATAAGCGTTATATATGAATATGAATGAAGTATACATACATATTAAACTTTGAGATCCACTCAATATTCACTTTGGGAACTTCTGTATTAAATTAAATATATTCCAGATTTAGAAGAATGTGTAACAATTGAGTCTGTGATGTTTTCTGTTTAGGTTTCGGGATTAGCTTCGAGGAATACGACTGCTTTCCAATTATGATTATTTTTTGTTTATATTAAATTAAACGCGATGAATTTATTAAATATAACTGAGAGCAAGCCTAAATTGCGTTCGGATTCGTTTCCCGGCATAACCCTAATCTGTTTACTCGTAGAGCGTCGGACGGTGGCGACCCCAGCCAGGTGAATTGATTGCCCGCAGGTGCGTTGTCGCTTCTGCGTTAGTTAGTTTATAACACCTCAGGGCTGTCCATAAATTGTTTAATGTGTTATTGATATTGAAAGCTTACCCTGAACCCCAAACTTAATTCAAAACCCAAAGATTTTGACAACTTCATTTTATAAAGCTAAATAGAATTTTATTAGAATACAACAAATATCGTTAAAAAATTCGCTTACAAACTACAAATAAAACACAAACCGCTCGATTTTAAATGCAATACAGCATAAAACGGAACGCACATTTTTAAATGTCAAACTCGACATGACACATTGCGATTTGGAAGCAAAAAAAACGAGGGACAACGTATATCCGCAGAACAAACACGGTTACTGATTGCTCACAATAGCTGGTGTTTTATGCTGTTTGTTATATTTAAAAAAAAGATAATGTTGTCAGACTAAATATTTCTTTGACAAAAGCGTTAGTGTTACCATATTATAATTAAAAATAAAATTATATCATGAATTAGGAAGACCTATATAATTATATATATTTTAAAAATAATTGTCAGTATGGAATATTAATTACACTTTCATAAGGCACACAAACTCATAAATAATAGTTTATTTTTCAAAATAAAAACACGTAATAAAAATTCAACATGAAACTTCAGGGAGTATATCGTAAAATTCTTTCATACTCGATCATGCCTGCAGGTGGAAACGGTACTATTTTTCTTTGGTGAAAATTATTTATTGGCCGGTACGAGGAGAGCCAAGAGTGTTGCCCGACAATAAATTTACTTCTAATAGCCTTTTTACTTTAAAATTCACGTAAATAATACTGTGAGAACATTTTCAAAGACTAAGTCATACTAGAATGTACATAAATAAGGAATGAAATAAAGTTTTACGTTATTAATTTTTAAACGCTAGAACTAGACAAATTATTTGGCAATCCTACTCTAATGTTGATAGACGATAAAAACCGGAAATCAATGACAATGTTGCCATTCAAAAATAATAAAAGAGACATTTCAAAAACAAGCCACACTGAATGTACAATATAACAATTATAAGCACTTACAAAAATTGTAGTTCTTTTTTTAAACGTAATTCCTAGTCGCCATCCCCCAGTCCACAATATCATCTGCTATGTTAATGTGTTTATGTAATCAGTCCACATTGATACAAATGTTTTAATCATGATTTACAAATTTGCTAATTACTACAGTTGTCACTTAATTTAATTTAAGTTGCAGCCCATGAGCGACAGCGTATACTCTTTCCGGTTACTTATAAAGCGATCCACTACGAAGAGTGTAACGCTTGAAAGAGATTTATAAATAGGTAATAAGTAAAAAATAATAAAAAAGTTTGCTTTATTGTATTTGTCAATGACAGGATGACATTGACGACGTAGGTTAGTTTTTATTCAATTGGGATTTAGAAGGTAATTGACAGTTTTAATTTGAACATGTTTAGAATAAGGACTTTGGTTGATTTTGTTTGAAAAAGGTAATAAAAGGCTTATCAGAGGGCTGATAAGGGCAGTTGCTGCTGAGTTGAAGTGAATTGAGGTAGTGGTTTCTCGGTAGGCGAGGAGCCCAGGTGATTCATCAGCTCAATAGGCGAAGCAGGCACAGGTCAGACGAAAGGATCCACGGGAAGGGATCGTTCGTCGTGAACAGTATTTAAAGAAAAAATTAAATATCTATCCTTTACCTAACATGGAGACAAAGACTAGATTGTACGATCATCTTTGTAATTGGTCCTTCAATCAGACTGAGTTGTTTATAGGAGCTTTTGAGAGCAATGTTCAGTTGTATTGGATTCAGATATGTATTGATGATTATTTACTTTATATTCTGTATTAAATTTTTTATTAGTTTTAATTTCATACATTAAGTCAGTTTCCGGAGTTTTTTTAACCTAGTATAGGGGCACTTGCTATTATATGTGACAAAATTATTAGTATAATCTTACCTGATAGCAACACTCTTAGCTTTCAAGTTATTCCACCTATGATTCATCTCATCAAGGCGTCTTTGCAGCATGACGGCATCCTCCTGTGAAGACAGGGAGCCGAGCAAGCGTCGTCCGGTACCAGTGAGCGACGCGTACACATCTCGGTGAGTTTCAATTTCCAATTGCAAATCCTGAAACAAAGATATTATTCATTTGTTTATTTGCTATACTGTATAAAATATTTAAGGCGTATCCAATCATATACAATGTGTCTAAGTTTACAATTATTTTAAGAAAATCGAAATAAAAAATATTTATGTCGCATAGGACCTTTAGGCTCTTGGCGCATGATTAGAACCTACTGTGACTTCGGAAAGACATATGACGAGAAGAAATCAATACAATGTACAATGTACAATACCAATATAACTAACAAATAAACTCCTCCTATGCACTATTTTCATTCTTCAATTATTTCTCCAGACCGGTTAGCTGGTAGAAAATGCCTTTAGGCATTAAGTTCGCCGATTTGTGACTTTTACAAATAAATAATTTTATTATTATTATTACAATATATCCTTAAAAAAATAGTACAATGTAAATAAAGCTAGTACCTAAGTATATAAGCACACCAACATACACACAATCATCTCAGTGGCATTTGTCATCTTATACTTAATAATAATAATAATAACAATCTCAAAATACTAATATCAATATAATAATAATAATTATTATGTACAGTTTTGGAAACACAGATAGCTGCAACCAAGAGCAACTTATCGTTAATTAAACAAACTAAAGAAAAGATAAACTAATTATACGTTAAAAACTCATTAAAAATTAACATAAAGGTCCAGTTTTTGGAGCTTGGCATCGTCGATAACTTAAACAAACACCATCAATATAGCAGCCGTGTTAACGGGTTGTTTTAGTGATGGGGCGTTCTCGATAATTATTTGTTATCGATAATTTATATTTGTGGTATACTTTATAACAGCTGGGATAAATAAGACCTCTGTCTTTCTGTGTCAATAATGACTAAAAATATTTCGTTATGTCGAATTAAAAATAATAAATAGTAAACTTTTAAAAAACTCTTTTTTTTATCTTTAAATGATTTTATTATTTATTATTTATTAATATAGTACCTTAACACGTGACCATGTATTTACAAGTGAACACCCTGTTGATAGCTACATAAAATAAAAAAATAAATAAAAAAATTTGCACAGTATGTAAATGTTATTTCCGGATAGTATGAAAAACTTTAAACAAAGAACATTAATATTGCTTAATATCTGAATTTCTCATACAATTCCATGTCCCGTATATTTGGTTTAACATTAACGTTGATGTTTTTGCTACCGTCAACGGCACTGTGTAGATAACATACGCAAACAACATCAATATGGGGACTTCAAACAGTGATGTTACGATAAACATATCGATGTATCGAGTTTAAATTTAGTACATTTAAATAAGTCGATAATGGGATATAAGTTATTTACGAGAATATATAGCAAATATAATAATTTATTTTAAAAATATCGATAGTTACTATAATATTACCTTTAATTAATTTAAAAGACTTAGTTTTGATTAATTTAATCTGACATTTAGAAAGCTTTGTAGCTTTTCATAAAAAAATACGATATAAAATTTTATCGATATGAAAGAAATTTAAAAAAATAAACATCACTAGTGTCAACCCAGCTCTTGTAGATAGGGCTGGGTCGAAATATGAACACGCAATAACCTTTCGTAGACTAAAAACGGCTGATGTAGGTGTCTTTATACAGCTCTTCTGTGTACTTTAAATTCACTTGTCAACAATTTCGGTGTAAATTTACCTATTTCTATCATGTTTGTATTGTACCCATGTTTTTATAGACAATTTTATAAATATAAGCAGTGACTAACAACCGAACTCGGAACCTATGGCATAAAACAATTGAAATTATTTATAATTCATATGAGAAACAATCGAATCACGACTTTGGATGCAAAAGTTCAAGTTATGCAGTGTAAGGAAAGCTTAAATCACTGTATTTTATTTATAAAATTCCTATAGACAGATAGACTTGGATCGAGCATCTTAGTTTTTATTATAGTACTCTAAGATATGACTACAGTCGCCTTCACTATGCTGGCTTGGTGAATATGTTATGTCAATTTTAATTATATCATGTATTGCTTATTATATCTAAATTCCTATACCTAAGCTGCTATAATAAAAAAGTCAAATTAAAATAAACGCGACAGCAAGTTGTATTATTTTATTTATTTATTATTAAAATAAAACTACAGTACGATTCTCGATGGTCCCACACTAGGCAATGTCTGTCACGTGGGATCCAGAATATACAGAACACGATGAGTAAATTTAAATAAGAATAAGTTTTGCGGTTTATTATCACGATAGGTAACTTTATATAAATATAAATTCATTAAATAACAAGTATTTTTAACACTAGATTGCCCGAAGAAGTCATTTTGACTACTTTTTGAATTCAATTAGATAAACAACTATGTATATAATGACAGAATTTTGTGACTTTTTGTACGACATGTAAATGCGGTTATTGATAATAGTAGGTTACATCCCCCTCCTTCATTTCCGGTATATACATATGTGTTATACCTAGATATAGGTACATATATGCTAAAGTTCAGTCTTTCTAGTGTAAACCATATTATATAAATAAATGCTAATTCCAGTAATGTTGTACATTTAAAGCCTACTGCAAAGGCAAAAACAAAAAACAAAATCAATAAATGAAGCAAAATCCGATATCCAAAAAAGTTGTCGAAAGCTCCAAAAGTTACAACATGAATAGAAGACCATTGTGCTTTACTACAGAGAGTATTGATAGCGTTGAGGGGGCATTTTTTACCCCAAAAAAAGGGGTAACATTTATTCGGGCTGCCCCTATAACGAAGATAAATTCAGTAATATCTCCTACTACGTCTCGGGTAAGGAGATTTGCAAACAGTGGACGGATGCTAACATGGAGCTACAATGTTTTGATATGGCATTTTTAAAACAAAATTTATAGTATATAGACTTCAAACGAGGACAGTTATGGGAGTCAGGACAAAGGCAATACAAACACATAATATTCGAAAGAAGTTACTAATTTATTAAAATTGTTTTTCATCACAAATATGACAACTTCAAAAGTATAACAATTTATTATCAAAATATACATTTACGTAGATGCCTCATCCAAAATTATGATTCCTTGTTTAGGTATGTTTTCGACTTTTTAAAAGGATAGGTCGGTCCCGGCAAAGGAATTCTATTAGGAAATCCCACTTTGATTTATAAATCTCTCTGCATACAATTCAAGAATTTATTTACTCATTTAAATAAAATTAATTGATATTAAAGATCTAAGGAATGAGCCTATATGTACTGCGGCCTTTTGTGGGTGTTACGTGTAAATGTACGCACATGTTAGTGTAAATTATTTTTAAAACATTTAGAATTTTAGAAAAAGCGACGAAAGATATTTTATGGTAATTTTTGGCAACCTTGTAGTTTTAGTGAGGATCCTTATTTTTTTTCCTGTAATTTACATAGCCTATATTGCTCAGTGATAATGTAGCACTCGAAAGATGAAAGAATTCTTGAAATCGGTCCAGTAGTTTTTGAGCCAATTCGTTACAAACATACAAAAATACAAATCTTTCCTCTTTATAATATTAGTATAGATAAAAGTGAACCTAGATTCTACCCTTTTAATAAACATATTTGAGTTATAAACTACGGGCTAGAACTAAAACGAAATCTGTGTGAAGGACAACAATCAACACACAATGGCTTTAGGCAAGACTATATCTATTCATAGAATAGTATAGAACCATAATAGAGCGTAATATATTTAAAAAAAAAAGAAAATATTATTATTATTGTATATGGTTTGCATAATTTTTGGCGATCGCAAATCTCTTTTTGATATTTTTAAGTTATTTATAAAAAAGTACAATTGTCAATGATTTTTAGTGTAAATAAAATTACGAATGTAAAATGGCTGTTTTATTTTCTCGGACTCTACATTTTCAATAATAGTATCGCACCGTTTTTATTTATTAGCTTCATACTATAAAGTGACCAATTCAGGATTTTAAAAAAAATTGACGATGAGATACTTAACATCACACATTCGGCTGCAAACGTTCAACTAAATGTTTCAAAATTTTCTAAATCAATACATTTCTCACTCAATACAATAAACGTTTATATAGACGCATTTTACTCAACGATTAATTAAAAAGTTCCCGCTATTATTCAAAGTTTTAACAGTAAAACGCCGCAAGGACCCTCAGGGAACATTTTGGGCAAAATTTTCAGCGACCACGTGTATCTACGCGTTTAGAGTAATTTCTCGAGACTGTTTGAATTTTAGACGTTTTTTTGGGCGCCTGTAAATATTTCAATAATAATTCGTTGTTAGTAAAATAAGAAAATTGTAAAAGCAAATAGAAAATACTACAAATGTTAGTTTATTAGCTAGAATCAAAACATGTAAGAAAACGAGCAATCTGGCAAAAGCTAGATATATAATAAAGATACATAGCAATGTTCAGCGCAGTGGAAAGTGGCTGTAAATAGCAGGAAGCCTCTTTTCAGGTTATTAGAGTGATGCATTGCGACTGATATTCGCTACATTATTACCGATGACGTTAATGACGAAATAATGAAAAAAACACTAACCTAACAAAATTTCGAATTGTTTTACTTGTATATTACCTGCACTAATAATTCCTGTTATTCAGGTCAGCATGAAAGCAAAATTAATGATAACATTATAGCATTATATTAACAATAAGTTTTGATGGCTCTCAAAGTTTTAACACCCTGTCTACCTACCTACAACAATACCCTATAGTAAGCAGAAATGTGTTCAGATCATAATTAGTCGTCTAACATGTAATATTACTTTTTTACACTGTATACCAGTTAAGACATATTCGTAAGTAATCGCAACTAGTCCATATTTTAGCTTCACATTAAGTTTAAAATCTTGTGTCGTGAGCATAAAAGTTATGTCGTGTTTAACGGTGATAAGCAAACAACATGTAACAAAATAACGAATCGTTAACTCGTAGAGAATACAAGTCGTAGATGGCAATTTTAAAAGCGGCACGTGCTTACAATTCAATTGCTAGTAAAAACGTCATAACTTAAGCCAGATTTAGTATTATTTGAGTTTTAAAATGCATTACATTACTTCTGTCCTTCGATAATAGTTAACGAACTGTCTCGTCACAGTACTATTAATTTCAAATGGAGTAATATAAATAAAAAAATTAAGCAGGTATAATGGTGACGGGCTCTTCATTACACTTTGTGAATCTCACACACTTTAAGACTGGTAAAAGAAAACTATATGAGATATTAAAAAAAAAAAACAAAAAAAAATCGCCAGAAAGGATATGTGCATTTGAATTTAGTAGTAATAAATCCACTTGCCCTAAATTTGTACACTCAAGACAAAATTGTTTTCAAAACGACACTGCGATTTTTTTAAATGTAGGAGGTTCTCGTGCCCCGCCCTGTAGTTGAAAACTAAAATAATGCACAGAAATAATCTAAGTAACAAATTATTCCCAGTGGATATATAGATACATACATACATACATACATAGAAGTTTTAAACAAAGTTTTAGTGCTAGTTTTGCGACAACACGTACTGCAAATAATAAATTATTAATTATTTTACAATTTGCTACAAATATAACCACAATTTTTCATTTTTAAAAGTCATTTTGAATTATAATAAAACAATGTTCTAACCCTAAACCTGATTGTTATTTTTTTAAATTTATGATATACTAGCTTTTACACGCGGCTTCGTTAGCATTTAAGTCATTAAATAAGTATCAGAGATCATTTCAATAGAAATGAATCAATATGATTCCAAACAGCTGAAACTATTGTCAGTTGGAAACTATAGTAAAAAATATTTTTTTTAAATAAAAATATCCTATGTTACTTTTAGTACTTCCATGTGTACAAAGTTTCATGATGATCGGTTAAGTAGTTATTGCGTGAAAACGTAACATTCATATTTATAATATTAGTAGGGAGTTATGAATATTTACTTAGAGCAAAAATCGAAACTGATTTCTGTGTAATAAATTAGCGCACTGACCATTGCGGAGTGTCTTAAGCTTGTGTCAATCACGACCATTAATTAAACGAAATAGGCTTTATAGTGGCAAAAACTATCGCGTTAACTCTACCATTTAAATCAGAGTTCCAGTGGGCTTATCACGAATTTTAGTCTGGCTTTCGCACCGAGTTCGCTTCAAGCGATTTGTATGGAAATTTGAGCAGCGCCACCGCGTGCGGATTTGGAACTACAATATTTTAGATACTTTTTGTTAATTTTCGAACGTCTCGATCTTTCGTTCATTTGATAGATTGCTGGTGCTCGTTAGTCGTTAGTAAAAATTCATGATCCTGATTGCTAACGGATCCGTTTTACTTGTGATAGCTCGATTCGAAAGCCAGACTAAATTCGTGATAAGCCCACAGCTTTACCTATAAAATACATACACACGTCAAATTAGTAGTCAAAATGCAAAATGTAACAAGTCAAAATCTATTTACTAAGTAGCCTTTCCATTCAAATTGTCAAAACACAAAACATATTTCCCAATTATCAAATTCACCCTTATTCTACATACAGTTAAGGGCCATATTTCAAATTAGTTTGTGTAACGATGTGCGTTGTGTATCCAGCACGGAGTCCAATTTGAGTTAACGTCATTAAGTGCTGATTGGATTGTGGTGCGATGCGGCTTGGTAATGGTGACCGACGTGTTTAAAACTAACGTATGGCTTTGTCTTTCACGACTTGTGACAATTCATTGCGATTTGCGACAACATATGCGATACAGAAATGTGACAATATTTGTTATGATAATCGAGATGTGTGAGTACACAATTACAATATTCAGTTTGATGTTGGTCTAGTAAGACAAGGTAAAGGTACAATGGATAAGTAGACGCAGACAATCAACTCGAGTACGTGTTTTTTACAAATATATATATGAATATCGTAACTAATATAAAAATATCCTAACTAATATTATAAATGTGAATGTGATTTTGTTTGTTACGTTTTCACACAACAACTACTTAACCAATCATCATGAAACTTTCTACACGTATTTTTGGAGGTACTAGAAGTAACATAGGAAACTTTTTACTAAAAAAAATTATTATTTGTTACTAGTTTCCAACTGACTATAGTAATAAAAGATTGATTCATTACTATTGAAATAATCTCTGATACTTATTTAATGACTTAAATGCGAGCGAAGCCGCGGGTAAAAGTTAGTAAATTATAAAACATAAATGTGATAGTAAGCCGTAAACAGTATTTGAATTAATTAAAGAGGATAAAACAATATAGTTTTAATTTACCACAAGATGGCGTTAGTGTTGTTTAAAAAGCTTATGGTTAAGACTACGATAAATGTTTGAAATAAAATATGGTCCAATGAGATTAAACAGAGGGTGTAGTTTCATTTCTAATCGTAAGCCATGCCGTAGCAATACGTATATTAGAAACTTGTAGAGGCATTAAAAAAATCGCAATTTCCAAAGTACACCTTAATTTGTTCGTGGAAGCTGAGTTAGGGACCTTTTTTACTGATGACGTGTATGGAGTGTTATGGGACGGAAAACAATAAATGGTGGCCATTTTTTAAAACCCTAAAATGATTGGGATGCAAAAGAAATCTTTCGGCAATTCGTTTCCTATTTAGTTGCATATAATGTTACAAGTAAAAAATAATAGACAATAACTCTATCAAAACTATATATTTAAAACAAAAATAATTCATAGTTAAAACAAAAGCTTTCTATTTTAATTTATAACAAAATATAATTCTGAAAATAGTTAGAATTTGTTACCAAAAAAAAAATAATAATAATTTTGTCGAAAAAAAAAGAGAATTAATGCCAAGTGGGTAAACTCCGTGAAAGTCCTCGCCTTAATTAAAGGTGCTGCGACACGTTAAAACCACTTGACATAATTACATGAGGGCTACCCGCACGATCGTTAATCATTACTTCAATTTTGTATGTCTAAGCCGCGTGCGAACAAAATTGAGAAACAAGGGGAACATAATTAATAATAACCTGAAATACACTCGTTAGGTTAGAGTATATTTTCATAGAAATTTCATTAAAATAAACCCTTAATCATCAGTCGTCTTTCAATTATTTTGATATACATATCTCAGAATCACAAATTTTTTACTTATAACAATTTTCAATATAGGGCGCAGCACGGGAACCGGATAACCGGGGGAACGGGTACATTTAAAAAAAAAAACGCAACTACTAGTGTTCCCGAACGAAAAACAATTTTGTTTTGGGTATACATATTTAAGACAACAAGATCTACATTAAATGTGAATGTACATAAGCTTTCTGATAAATATTTTATACTTTTATTTTACCATTAGTCCAAACATGACTTGTTTTGTCAAAAATGACAATAAATTCGAAATTAATTAAAATTTTTTTCAACACTTTTTTAACTATCTACTACTATTTTGAAGTTTCAGTAGTTGTTTTTCAAGTAATTAAAAATAAATATAACCTGCAACTTTCTATTAATAAAATTGTTTTCGTATTTAAAAATAAATAAAAACAAATTGAGAATATTAAACGGTTTATCTCGACAATTGAAATACATCCGGATGTATGGCAGCAGGTGTTCTTGTATGGAAGAATAAAGACGCTCCGATGTTGATGTCGCAAACCGGCTAATCCGGATAAAGAAGATGCTTTATATAATATTTTAACTCAATTTTTATGATAAATCTTCTTATGGGATTACTTTGAAAATGTATTTCCTTTAAAGATTTATATAATAACTTATTCAAGGATAGTGCTTTTAAAATGTACATACGCTATTGCAGTCTAGGTTCTAGCTAGACCTGTGGTTCTCAACCGATGGTCTCTGAAAACACTCAAAGTAGTCCGCGAAGCTATATAAATTTATTTATGTAACTTTTATAATTTCTTCCGTTAATTAATATACTATTTCTGTTATAAAGTATAATTTTAAACAATTTATTGTGTTTTATTTATATTTACATTGTTTGTACAATTCTACGAAACAGTTGGTCAAATAGTCCCTCATCACTAAAAGGTTAAGAACCACTGTGCTAGACGTACATATGCTAGATAGTTCCTTTTCATTCAAAATTATTCTATTTTATGACAACAGTTTTGACATAATTTTAGAGATTAATGCAAATTTAATTAATGCATTACTATTTATTAATATGGAATTACTACCGTGGTAGTAGCTAGTGCCTCTAGTGAAAAAATTAAAGTGTCATATTTGACATTTAAGAATTAGAAACGAAATTTTCTAAATTTAAAAGACAGAAGATAGACACAAAATTTTGCATTTTTCAAAGTCTACGGTTTAAGTATATTATGTTCCATATTAAAATTATTCTAAACAGGAATATATGCAAATGTAATAAACATCCATACATTACATTACTTTATATTCTCTTAACGCGAGTGCAAGATATTCAGTAATATTAGAAGGAAGGCACGTTTAACCGGAATAGGACGTGACTACACTCGGGCTAAAGTTAAGAATCCAAAGAAGGGCGCAATTACACTGAGTAACATGGTACCCGTGGATGGACTTCAAACTATGTTCCATTTTTAAATTATATTTTAGGAGACATCCGGTACAAAACAGAGTTAAATAAATAAATTTTATTAGTCATAAAACTAATTTGTTTGGTTATATCCGGTTTTTTATTGCCATTTCAGGCAATCGCTGTCAAAGTGCTCGAATTTAATATGGATATGAATTAAAATATTTATCAATTAAAACTAGCAACGATATAATAAAAGAAAAACGTTCTTTAGTAGGTGGTTACCAAAAACAGCTGTGTATGAACGCATGAAATCCATCCCTTACTTAATTTTAACAAAATGAAAGCGTGCGTGTACTAAGCTCATTAGTGCAAATCCAACCTAAGAAAGTATCCGGATATGTCCGGGTAAAATAAGAGAGCTCTAAAATGAGAAAGATTAATGACCGTACATTTAGATGTCGGGCTGTATAAAAGCACTTGATAAAAATGTACTACACGTTATGTCCAAAGTATCCACTTGGAATTTTATGGCATTATTATTTAACTTATTGTCATTTGTTTTTTTTTAGTAATTTGACATATGAAAATAGTCCTATTATTGTTATTAGACTTTAGGCTGGATTGATGCCATCACTTCGATACATCCAAAAATGTAAATCCCCATGTATTTTGCTAATAAACCTAATAGTGTCAACAATTTTTAATAGAGAACTACCTACATTTGTCAAATACGTTAAAAGATTATTTAAATTATTTTTATTTAATGAGTTGATTTTATAATGAAGTGCATATTGAAATTGCATTTACGAGTAGTTAGATTGTATTGTATAATAGATTATGCGCAGGCGCGGCCTAGAAGGAGCGTCAGTCTATCACCGACCGCTGATGGGTGCACATGGTTTGCTACGCTTAATAATTACAATTAAAATTTGTTATATTATATATATTACATATATTATTCAGTATGAAAGTGAATTTTTTTAATAGGTCATAAATAAATTTAACAAAATGTTAGAAAACTTGTAATTATTCACATCACGTTTAAATCCTAATGATATTCAAAGATTAATAAATTACAATAACCTTATTACAATGTAAATGTAGGGACGCCCAAAACGACCGAAAATGATTGGCGTTTAATGCTTTTAAAGACAAATTAGCAAAACGTTTTCTGTGTTTTGACGAGGATTATAACTGGACCCGGTTT
This sequence comes from Tineola bisselliella, assembly GCA_028551675.1. Classification (NCBI taxonomy): domain Eukaryota; kingdom Metazoa; phylum Arthropoda; class Insecta; order Lepidoptera; family Tineidae; genus Tineola; species Tineola bisselliella. Next base: position 59,431 of record JAPWLS010002039.1, read on the forward strand.
GTGGGTCGAATTGTTAATGTATAGGATTAACCGGGTGAAATGTCAAATGGGTTTTTGTTGACACTGGACTTGTCGCGGTTAATTTGTGCAAATTATGTCTAGTTAAGATGTTAATAAACGTTTTTGTTCCAACCCTTTAAATGACCTCTTTTTTGTGAACAAAATTGGTACAAAGTTGATTTATATTGTAATATAACATTATACTATAATATTATCTAATATGTAATAATATTTAATTAAGGATTTGTTGTAAAATTAATACTAGCGAATGTTTTTAAGACAACATAAAATTGTTTCGTTCCACAAGTTGGGGATCTCCGAAGTGAATAAATCAAGTTGGAGCGACTGCACAACCGGATCAGTTGAGTAATCCACGCCCGGGTGTAACCGGTTGTAGGTGGCTTTAACCGGGTTTAACCGGCTCGGGGCTGCGGGCACCTGTGATAACGAGCTGGGAAATACAACTATTACATCTACATGTTTTCTCCCGAAATTTTTTGTTCTCCCGGATATAATATTCACAAATTGTATTTTTATTGGGTCGTGCTAATATAAAATATTCGTAAGTAATGATCCAGAGATTAAATAGACGTATGTATTTAGATTATTATTTATTTAATTATTAGTTACATATAAATAGTTAGATATAATTAGGTATAAAATGAATTATAAAGTTGTTACCAAAATCGTATGTATTTTTCTGGGCGAAACTGTAAAGTGAAAAAAGAAATTGTCCCCACTTTCAGTTCATTTCGAATACAACCCGATTTGTATAACTGAGAGACTCTTTGAAGATTTGCAAAATGTAATTTTAAAATCTGAGAACGTCTGCTAAGCACGAACCCTTTTTAAATGTGTTCTAGAGTTTTAGGCCTTCAACACTTATTATATGGAGAATATAAAAAATAATCTTTATCATATCATAGCACGCCAATCTGTTTATATAATATTTAAGATATTATATGTAGTCAGGTCCAATTAACATGGTAAGATCTACAAAATCCCAATATTATAGAAGAGCGATTTAAAGTTGTTATTGTACATAGTTTGTTTGTGTATATTCTTCATTATTGTATTGAGTATTTCAGAAACCAAGAACAATTTTTTTTCCTGAGATGGAGAATTATATTTTGAACCTGTCTCAACAAAAGCAAAACAATTGCCAAAATGTCCCAAAGTCGACTTGGCTTGGATAATAAAAAACAAAAGAAGACTCACCTTTTCAAAATGTTTGACTTCAGCCAGCAGCACGAAATTAATATGAATAAATCTCGCATCCTCACAAGACCTAGTCCTTCTCCGAAATCCCGGTTTAGACCTAACATAACTATAACCCGTATACTCCGAACTATTAATATTGACTTTAAGGGCCCCTTTAAAGTCCCAATCGCCTCCGCAGCCGTAACAAAGTCCTTTTGTCAAATACTTTTCCCATGTATCTTGTGCGAACGGCCAATATTTTCGTTCGGCGGCCGCCCCCGCATATCCGTTGCGAGGACGGCCCGGCCATGTCCCTGATCCTTCTAGTGGCCTTGGGGCCAGTAAGGTCTCTTGCAGCTTCCACTCTTCGATAGGCCTATTATCAGCTGTTTGGGCCTTGTATCTCCATTTTAAGATCACTCGTAATGTTTTTTGTCTTTTTCTCAATTAGTCCTCGAATATGAGCAGACCGTTCTATTTGTATTATTATGTTCTTTTTTCAATATTGGACGCATTTAGCACTGAATTTAAATGAGATGAATCAATCGCTTTATTATAGTTTTATTTATTTCACAATCTTAAAGAATAAACGCCTCATTGGGGACGTAAACAAAATCAGTACATCATCGTTTGGGGTAGGATCTCTCGACATTGGATGCCAATTAATCAAATAACACCCCCCCGTGATTAATTAGAAAACCGGCAATGAGTCAGAAATAGCCTAGATTAAGGAGCTAACACGCGAAATAATAAGTCAATTGTTTCTATGGATATGATTGTTTACGCCGAAATTATTTCAAATTGTTATTGTAATTATTCAGGCGCTTTCTGCACCACAAAATCTTCCATTCTCTTTTTAATTATTGTCCGCAATAATCATAAAAAGTGATATTTGAGATTATTTACGTAAATGGTTTATTTAATATAATCATTAGACGTTATTCGAATTCTTTCGATACTATAAGGTAAATATTTGCAGCGATATTAATTACGATGTCTTAACTCATAACGTACTAACTTTTTTTTCTCTATATAGTTAGACATAATTTTTATAGGATAAGAAACTCATAAAAAATAATTTAAATTATTTAACTAAATAAAAGTGCAAATAATTCCCTTTAATATTTGTTTTCAAATGGGAACATTGGGACTTAGAATGTAAAAATCTACATAATTGAATTTAAAATGTGGAAACAAATGAAAACATTGGTATTTAATGGGTTAATATAATAAATACAACATCTACGATGAATTCATAGTCACTTGAAAAGTCATAGTCACTTAAAGCTCTTTAACACATCTTAAGGGAAGAACTTATTCTTTTAATTGGTTATTTCAGGCGTTACTTTGCGGAAATCCATATTAAAGGAAATTATTTAAAATTATTTTGCTTATAATTCCCGCTACAACATCCTGATGATAATGTTGATGATGATGCCACGTGAAGTGGCGAAACGCGTCGAGACAAGTTATTGAATGTTGTAGCGGGAATTATAAGCAAAATAATTTTAAATAATTCCCTTTAATTTATTCTTTATTAACTTAACTATCTTTTGTTTGCAATTCTTAATTCAAACAATACTTTCTTAGTATAGGTACCTATTACTTAGCTAACAATGTATAAATTATAAAATTTTGCATCCAAATACAATATTATGTGCATCCATCAAACTGTTTCAGCAGAATTTACAACCAATGAAAGCGACGGTCTACACTTTCATGACAAAGTCAATATTCATAAAGTCGACACTACAAATTCAAATGACAATCACTATATATACCTCGCCACATATACATGAATATTTTGTACACAACATATAAAAAGTAGCTCCTGAATGAACAATTACAGACCAAACTATAGTACTTCAATATAATCTGGAGTTCCTAAGTATGAATCATTAAATATCTTTAATTAAGAGTTTTTCTGCTGTTACAAAAATCCATGGTCTGGGAACACCATATAGGTTAATTAAGGCGATAGTTACTGAACAAAATGCTTTGATATAGAAGTGGTGTTTCTTTAATAACATTACAGTAAACTAAATACCACAGCAATTGGTGCCTGAAGACATTTTTCATGGTACCAATTGCTCTCAAAGTAAAAGATGGACTATTAGTGTTCTGAAATATTATTAAGATCAGAAATATATATATACTAGTGGGGTGCCTGGTTCCTTCGGCCGCGAGCGGCCTTCAGAGGGCTGGTGGTAGCGGCTACAGGACTTGGCATAGATTTGTTTTTTAAAAAAAAGTACCTGAAAATATTGGTTTTTGAAAAAAAAACACCCTCGAGTAGTCTACTTATCGAAATATAGTATATATATATATACATGTTGTAATATACTATTATATATATACGATGATTCTTTATCTGGAGTAGCTGATGATGTCACCTGGTAGGTTGAGAAGAAAAGCCATAAGAGATGAAGATACTTGATTTAAGGCTATTTAATTCAGGATTTTTTTTTATATTGTAAAAATATATAATACTAATGTTAGAAGTACAGTTCTAGAACAAGTTTTATTACTCCATCTTTGAGTTATTGACTAATATCGCATTACGCTTTTGGTACTTACACAAAATAACTCAGAAAGTTGTAACTATTCGTTGGTCGTGTCAAAAATATACCACATCCAAAATAATTCTACAATGTTTGTATTTCTGTGTACACGCAGCGATTTCCCACTTTAATCACGGAGAGACGGGAGGAGATTAATTTGTTCTTTCAAACATTATTCTGAGGGAACCTGAGCAATGAGCGGGCATTATTAATTAAAATAGATTATCTCTATAAATACACACGCATATAACTATATATATATATTGTATAAACTCCTGTCAGTTCACGTGACTACAGTCCACCTGATGTAAAACTCGAGTGTAGTCCATATGGAAATATTACTAGAAGAACTTGCCTTTGCTATCCTAGCATAGTCCCGATGAAAATAGAAGCCTCCTTTCGTTCAAACGTATGTAGCAATAAGCTTCACGTGATGCAAGTAAAGATTTATTATATATAGTCTTCGGTTTACGATGACTACCCTAGTCGCATTTTGAAACTACCCTCTCAACCTTGTAACAGAAAGTAATGTCCGTAAACAATTGGTCAAAAATCACGCCAATAACGTTTTAAACGTGTGATTGGTCTATTTCTTCAGTACGGCTAAGTGACGTTTTAAAGTTTTGAACTGTACACAGTAAATCTATGCTCGAGCGTAAATTCTGAAAGCTATGTTTAGAAGAATGTCGAGAACTTAATGAAGTTTGCAAACAATAATTAATATGAAACATAAATAAAACAAATAAGAAAATAATTGTTGAAAAAGCAAAGAGAAAACGTCGGGGTGGTAATTATATCAAGTTTGGAAGAATGCCAAATGTCGCAAAAGGCATATCCTGCTTTTACAAAAACATTGCACAAAACTACAAAACATTTGAGGCAAATTGAGCTGTGCACGTATTGGTTTAAGAACTAACTTTTGTTCGGCATTCAAATGAAATAATTTAGCTCGGTGTAACTTTAGGCACTGTTAGTTTCAGGAAGGATTTTCTGACTGAATATAATGGAATAGTGTAGTTGCGTGTTTTCTTCAAAACACAACGAACTCAATATTGCCCTTATGTCCTATATGACTAAGGAATTGTTAAGTTTGCATTGAATACATTACTTTTAGACTGTACTATTGAACACAAGTACTGTACTGAGCGCTCTTAGATACGTGGCGGTCGATTCTACAAGCCGAAAATACTTATTTAAGAAGATTTGAGGTTTTGACGTTTAGTCTGTCAGTGTCATCTTTCGTGTTTCTTCTTGTCTTTTTATCACCACAATGCATTGTCATAATTATATTTTTAATCCATTTTAATCTACCATATTATTTCACACAAGTTTCGCTAAAGATATATCTAAACGCTTTATTTTTAAATGTAGTAGTCGTTATACATCGTATGATACCTACGTTGTCCGTATTATTTCGCGTCTGGATGCTATCGTTATTAAGATAGGATAGTGTATACCAGCGGGCTTATCACGAATTTAGTCTGGCTTTCGAATCGAGCTGTCAGAAGTAAAACAGATCCGTTAGCAATCGAAATCATGAATTTTTACTAACGACTAACGAGCACCAGCAATCTATCAAATGAACGAAAGATCGAGACGTTCGAAAATTAACAAAAAGTATCTAAAATATTGTAGTTCCAAATCCGCACGCGGTGGCGCTGCTCAAATTTCCAAACAAATCACTTGAAGCGAACTCGGCTCGAAAGCCAGACTAAAATTCGTGATAAGCCCACAGTTTGTAGTTAGGGCATTGTATATTGATTAATATATAATATTGAAATTATTACCGAAAAATAAAATGCTTAAAATTTGTTAAAAACATTGGTTGTGAGTTTAGATACAAATTCACTTTGGGGAATTTTCAATTTTTTCAACAAACACCAACGTTTTTACTGTCTTTATCTACAGCGGTCAAATTTCCTTCGTTCAATATTAAATATTATCTATTGTTACACTGGCAGCGCGAATTGACATTAAAAATATATTTTTTGTTAGATTACTTTATTAGAGTCCTCATTCATAATTCCTTCGTCATAGAGTAATATAACTGTCAATTCACGATAGCAATAAACCATAGCTGTATTTTGGAATATTTTCATAGGAAACACTGTAGCGCGAAGGGAAATGAAGAAATCCCGCCCGGAGCCCGTCCTTTTGGAGATCTAATGGAATTTTCTTTAGGGGTTGTTTTTCTTTTAGGGAGGAAAACACACGGGGGAATATTACATTCTAGCAATTATTTGGTTACTACGTGCAATTACTTAGATACACTCTGGTTATTATATTGGGTTATATGTAACTGAAAAGGTTGGTAGGCAGAATAGTTCTACAGTTCTGAGATGGTGCAATCATTTCTAGGAATTGGATGGATGTAGCTGGATATGAGTGGAGTGGATTATACTGGATGTTGAGCATTTGTCCCTTCAAGGTGACTTACAGTCTGGGGGGACAGTTACTCCGGTTTTTTTTTAAATATATTTACCCAGCATGTGACCACACTCCACCTGATGTTAAGCTAGAGTATAGACAACTGTTACCATTGACAGATGTCCATTATACCGGTTTGAGGAGACGAATGTGCTCCGTCCAAATTAACAGGGCACAATATCAGGTAGAATGCAATCACGTGCTGGACTACTAATAATGCGTTTTATATGGATTTTTTTATTCAACTACCTTTTTTGTGAAATTATCAGTATTAATTTAAAAATAGTTTTGATAAGAAATGTATCAAAAATTTGAATATCAAACCGTAGAATCTCCAGACGTCTGCAGAAACGCTACAAATCTAGAGCTTACTCGCTGACGCAGACATAGTAAATAACACGGATAGTATTTTCACAAAAGACGTGTCTCTCTCGTTGAAATAAATGGAAAATATTTTTTAAAATTTATTATGATAATTCCACCCACATCTTTCACATCCATATATAGTATTTATAAACTTACGGGATTTAGATTCTTAATTAGATATTTATATACGAGTCCAGACGCGTCTATAAACGATATGTATTAGTATATAAACACATATGAAATGAAAATCGTTTATTAGCATAGGCACTAAAGGCGTGCACTTGCTCATCGTTAGACTCTACCATGACTTCGGAAAGGCATATGACGAGAAGAATACCACAAGAAACTCGTCTATTATAGCCTGTACATAAAATAATAATAAAAAAACAACTGAATTTTAACTCAAAAAAAAAAAGTAAATCTTCTATTATATAAAAGAAAGTTGTGTTAGTTACACTATTTATAACTCGAGAACGGCCGAACCGATTTGGCTGAAAATTGGTGGGGAGGTAGCTTAGAACCAGGAGAAAGACATAGGATACTTTTTATCCCGTTGGATATAAATTCTTTTTATTGTTGTTATCAATGTTCATTTTTTCACGTCTGTATTTTAAAAATGACAGTTGTTATATTATAAGAAAATATAAACGAACTATACTAACCCCCTCTATAGGTAGCGAATTTAATTTTAAAAAGTCTACATTTTTTTTTTCATTTAACCATTATATTCCTAAGAGGGTAGACAGCTACAATGGAATAACATAAACCCTTCGTTATTAAAATGCATTAAGACTCGCCCTCTTGCTTGAAGAGAAGTTTCAGAGCTTTACACTAAGTCCATCTGCTTTAAACTGTATCAATTCAGTACTAATGGAGTCTACAGTTAATTTATTTGAAAGTTTGAGCCGAATTTAAATCTAACTGCAAAGTGAGACGCAAGTTTAGGTACTAACTTCTAAGATTTAGATTGCTTTATTTAGTTAAGTATATTATGAACTAGAACAGGCATAGACTCATATACCGCTAACTATAATGCTGTAACAAGCATACTGATGATTTTTTAAAAGTTTGGACTGCATTTCCTCCGTGTTGCCACTTTCAAGATTTGGTCGAATTTTTTTTTGGGATCAGGGGAGCTACTCAGGCATATCTGTAGCTTACGTTTGTATTTTGACGTATAAGCCTGTAAAAAGTCCTGAGTAAAATAAGCCCTGAGTATCCCCTGAGTTTGGTAGATCTTGGCTAAAACAAGCAGCGATGTCTGAGCTACGTAAACTTTGCCTAAATCGCATATAAATTGTGAATAAAACATCAATATCAGTCAGCATAGTGGAAGCTACTTTTCTAAAGAAGTTGTGATAGTGTTTATAATATATTCCTATAGCATTTTTATTCAATATAAATAACTAATTTAAAATCAATTTCTTTGTCATCGACATTTAAAATCCTCCACTTGAGGATAATCGGAAAAATTGAAAGGCAATCGCCCCTTGCTTTAATTTTGCAGCTGAGCTTAGGGATATCATTTCTATAACTCGAATTTATTTAAATGTTTCATCGAGTTTTTCGACTATTCTGCATAATAAATTTAAAAGACAATTTTTTAAAGTTAGCTGTCGCATTTATTTTGATTATTTTTAAAGACAACGCGACGTTTGGAAAATTTTACAGTTATCGTGGTTACAAAACTTCGATGAAATGGTAATTCTATACATTTTAAGTAAAAAAGTAAAAGTAAAGTGATAACTGAATTTAAGTTAAAAATCAAACAAACTAGCCAATTTGCATATTCAAACAATCGACTTTAATCTTCGAGTTTCACAAGTGGCACCCATCGGCAAATCTTAGTGAAACTTTAGCTAAAGCTACTTTATCATGGTTTCCTTTCCATCTGCCTGAATAATTGAACTGTTACTTCCAAGTTTGTGACGTCACAGCTATTCATTAAACAATTGTTTTATTATTTCTTTTGTTTTCTTTATTAATTATATTTCTCAATAAATAATGTGTTAGAAATAGAAATAATAGTTATTAGCTGACATGATTTATTTTATAACTAGCTGTACCCTGCGCGCATAGCTACGCCACCAACTAAAATGAATTTGAAGGAAAGACATTACACAAATTATTTAATTCATTTTGAGTCATTTTATTGATTTTGTTCATTTGACGACAATATTGTCTGTTCAATGTGAGCTGTCATGAACTGTCACGGCAATATATGAAATTTATTGGAACGACTGTGGCGCCATCTGTCGAAAATTGGTCGCACCAACTCAGAAACCTTCGTGGGCTCATGCACAACAAATTTGCTAAAGATCATCACAAACATTCATTGCTATTCACCGGTTAGAATGTGATCCGTGTAAATTCTCATGTTATTTCGGCTACCATCGACATAAATATTAATTTATAAATATTCCAAATACACGCTGTATAATGAATTTATTTCTGTAAAAGCTATAATGATAAATACGTTTCATTCGTTATTAAGTTCGGATTTAAATTCTAGAATCTGAAATGATATTCAGAAAATACCCACTTGATCTACAGATGAAATGCAGGAATTGTCGGTATTCTTACCTCTAGTGATTGACGTTTATCGATGAAACTACTTATCGATATTATTTTATTTTATGAAAATAAATACATATGTATTATGAAGTTCTTTCAACATATACGGACAGTTTGTTGTGCCCAAACCTCTGGGTATGATTTCCCTTACATATATAGTATTTATTTGAGGTGCAAAAAAGAGACAGACAGATTAAATGCGATACAATAATAGAAGATATAACACCTAACCAGATATTTTTCGCACTAAACAACAATTAAAAATTATAGTCATCTATATTTTAAACATATATTATGTATTTTGTAGGGAGGCTTCATTAAGAGTGGTAGGCAGACTGATGATGATGGCATTAGCCCAGTATGTCGTCCCGGGGTAGTACCACCACTTTCAAGCGGAACACCCGTGAAGTGACCTAGTCGCGTTTCGGGATTAGCTTGAAAGTAGCCGAGATAACAACAGGAGTGTGCCCTGTTGATCTGGACAGAGCACATTCGTCTCCTCAAGCCGGCATAGTGGACATCTGTCTGTGGTAACAGTTGTCTATGCTCATGGACCGCACTCTAGCTTAACATCAGGCGGAGTGTGGTCATATGCTGGGCTATCAATAAAAAAATAAATAAACAAACAATAAACACACAATTAATGAGAGACTACATTACATACAAAAAGTAGGTTTCAACACTTTCAAAGCATATCTACAAATGCATTCTACATTTCAGTGGTCTGTAAGAATATCTGTAAATATCAAATTTCAGGGCATTTGTCACCGAGTCTGTATTTTACGTAGACGTAAATCCTAGACATTTGTTGCGCGAACTGGCTTCCGATCGTGGTCCGCATAGTAAAACTTATTCCATGTAGACGCAAAGAGAATGTTACAAGATTTTTCAGTTTCGTTGGTGAATTTATTGAGTTGTTGTTTTGCTTGAAAGTGTCTTTCTTAAATATTATTTGTTGGGATACGTTCTGAATCCTAATAGCGTTTCTTTGTATTGTTTTATTGTATTATTATTAGATTTGTTTATTTCTGAGTTTAATGCTCGCTACAAATAAATATCTATAGCTCAGTGTATTGTATATAACCACAATCTTGAAACTTAATTCGGTTTAAACTCAATCCGAAACCATTGTATGACAGTAAAAGAGGATATTCTATAATCAATCGATGAGTCGTCTTTGAAAAGTTAATCGGGATTAAACTGAACCGAAACTGAATTCCTAACTTGATGCTAAACTACGACATGCATTCTGTTATCGTTAACTTTTTATTTATGTTGTGCTGGGAAAATAGGTCAAGCATTAATAATGCTTTGAAAGTAGGTATTACAATTGAACACACACAAGACACGAAGCTAGAGTAATTAGCGATCATATCGCTAAAAGTAATTTCTTCTAGACCAGCGGATCTCCAACTTTTTTTGCGAAGGAAAAAGCCTTAATATAATTATAAAAAACTGATTTATATGTATTTATGAATAATCATATTACAATGTAATATTACGTAATATTTAGTTGGAATATTTAGATGTAACCTTATAATCTCCCTTTGGTAGGTTCAATAATAATTCGAGTTACCGCGAAGACAATTGATTTCGTTAAACAAAAGAAGTTGCCGTGAAAGTCGTTACGAAACAGATTATGACACAGAATACCCAACTATAAGCCTAAAACGATTCCAATGTAAATAAGAATTAGCTCCAGATACTAGATAAAACTTTCCCTTTGTAGCTTAACGACAAATCGATCTTCTTTTTTTATAGAGAATAGATTCTTAAAATATATTTACCGATATTCAAATTACTTCTAAAGTAAACTGCTAATTTTAGTACCTGAAACAAAGAACAATAATATTAAATATATAAGTTCGGACAATTCGATGTCTAAGCCTAATTTTGTCGCTCAAACGGACTGTCAGTTTTTTTTTTGTTTTTCAATTGTTTTTTTTTTGTTTAAGAAATATTACGTTTTTATTTTTAAGTTCACATTTGTAATTCGTCTTTAATTCCTAAAATTATAAGTGATAAAGTGATAAGAAGTAAAGAAAGTTTTAATTTATTAAGACATGCTCAACATATATAAAAGTTGTTACGATCGGGAACTGAACTTGGGACCCACTACTTCATTTAGGATATTAGGAATCCCTACTAATATTATAAATGTGAATGTATAATATTATATGTATAATACATTGAAACCGTTGTCCTAAACCGCGTTTCACAGAAACGCATAAACCAGTAGTACTAAAACTTTTTACGGCCGAAACAAACTGAATTATTTGCTTCTCAAAGTTGCTACTAAAATAAACAGAGTGGGTCGAACTAATACCGCCAGAGGTTCTCAACATGTTTATGACTAGAATTTGTTAAACTTTCCAAGTGAGTGGCAGCACTGAAGCAAATGATGGTTTAAAATTACATTTAAATAAAACAAAGTATTGGTTTATTGTTTTCAGACTTTTATTAGAACACTAGCATTTACCTGCGGCTTCGCTCGCATTTAAGTCATTAAATAAGAATCAGAGATCACTTCAATAGAAATGAATCAATATGATAACTGTATTTTTTGATTGGCTGGAATTATCAATTTTTAAAAATTACTGCATACAATGATATTTTCTAACCTCAAAAAATCTCATAGTTTTATATTGCATATATAAAAATGACAGACGGAAATAAAAATAAATACAGAAAAAATCCAAACAGCTGAAACTGTAGTCAATTGGAAACTATAGTAAAAAATAATTTATTTTTTTAATACAAAGTACCCTATGTTACTTCTAGTACCTCCAAACATATATGTACAAAGCTTCATGATGATCGGTTAAGTAGTTGTTGTGTGAAAACGTAACAAACAAACTCACATTCACATTTATAATTAGTAAAGATTACATATTATTTAAAACTATATAGATAGCTTTTACGGTATATTTGATTTAATTTTTTTACTTATAAAGCCAAATGAGCTCAAAAACAAATGCCTACACATATTGTTACGTTAGATTCTAATTATTACTCTTTTCTGCAGACGTTTATCGTATTTTACACACAACTGTCACGTTACGGTAATTATAATTAAATTACGCGAACAATATTGTAATGTATTGGTACGGACATTGTATTGATAATCTAGTCAGTTGATTATTGAGGACGAAGCAAAGCATGTGGATCAACATTTATATGAAGACGTTCCAACTAGGTCTAGAGAAAAATATACAATATAATTAAAACCTTAATATTAATAATAAGAAACCAAAATTTAAAATATATCGTAAATCTGAACGTTCAATTAAGTCTCAATTCCCAAATTCCCTTATCTAATAAGGGATTGTATTGAAAAAATATTGTCTATTAAAATTGTCAATCAAAAGACTTATCAAGATTATATCGACGTTTTTATAGTAGCTAGGCAAATTTCTTTTGTTTCTTTTATTAAACGCCCTCAGATGTTTTATAAAGACCTCGCTTCCACTATGCCGGCTTAGGGGAGATAAATGTGCACCGTCCGTTATCGGTCCTAATAACTTATTAATAATAATAATTTATTAAAATAAATGGAAACCAGTGTTACGTATTTCTATATAAAAACGTATTCAAAGATCTTTTTAAAGGTAAAAGGCATTTATCATGAATATTGTCGTCAGTAGCATCAGGCACTAAAAGCTCGAGATTCACGAGCCATTTCTGCTGTGCTCCCTCTACGGAGTCACGTCATTCAAGCTGAAAATACGTCAAAATAGCTGGACCATTTACAATTGCGTTTAAAGACAAAAAGCGACACTTCCTTTTTTTTTCAGATAAGAGTACTGGAATACCTAGCTGTCTACCCCAGTACAGCCTTTATAAAGACGTGATATCTATATATATAAAAATGAATGTTTGTCTGTATGTCCTTTATAGAATCATAAACTATGCATTTGAACATTTCTCAGTTGGTACGACCAATTTTCGACAGATGGCGCCACTGTCATTCCATATATTGCCAAGACAGTTCATGAAATCTCACACTGTCATCAAATGAACAAAATCAATAAAATGACTGTACAGAGTGTTTATTTTGATGTTGATTTGAAATAAAATTAATTTTATTATATAACCTATAGCTACTATATATTCCTGTATTGAAAGACACATGCAGTTCCAACTATCACAACGGACGCATGAAAAATAACAAAAAAACTATCCTATTTTTGAAAAGAAAAACCTACAAGTTAAATCTTGTGTGAATTTTTAAGACATCACGATACATTTTATTACTTACAGACCGTTCTTACTTACATATTTATTTATTGTTTATAAAACATGTTACATTAATTTGTGTTATATTATAGTTTAGTTATATTAAGAAACATAGAACGACCAACACTGGTTTTGGTGCCAAGACAAGAAAACTGCAATAAAAAATATTTTAAAAACAAACGTTTTATTTATTTTTTATTATTTATTTGTATATATGCACTTACATTAATAATTATTACTACTTGCATAATAATTAAATTCTAATACAAGTGACGTTGAGAAATGAAGGCATTAATTAGGTTGTGTTCACATTACGTCTATTTCAATTTGCCACGTAACCCGTACGTTAGAGCCATCACACTGTCAATTAAATAGTACTGAACTATTTGAAAAGCTCTTTTAGCGCATTGCGAATTACGTTTTAAATTTTATTATCCAATAAAAATAGAGCAATTCATTTTATTTAATTAAATAAATCTATACCACATACATCGTTATTTTTTTTTCTCTCCCCTCTTTCTTACATGTATTTTTGTAATTTTATTAGAAGTGTAGTATCACCTTGAGCATGCCGTCCTATCCTATAATTAAAATTTCATTTAGTTTATATAATAGTAGTCCTTTTTTATAATATGTAGTTCCAATGAAATTTTATAGGTAGGCTTTATAAATTTGTCGATTTTTGTAGTGGAGGGGAGTGTTGTATCCCTGGTGTATATTATATTTTTTGTACAAACCCTTTTAGTTCTGCATTTCACCGGTAGGTTCGCATAAAAAAATCTCAATGCTAAAATCCACACTAGTGGCATTGCTAATGGAACTGTATTTAAGCTTAAAATTAGATAGAGTGCCAGATTATTATAAAAACACGTGGAAAGTCTCGGGAATTAAAAAATAAATAAATATAAACTGTAGTCTATAGTCTAATAGTCTTGCAAAGCGAACACTAGGGGGCGTTTTCATCCACCTACTTCAACTGATTATCTGTTACAAAAACTACAAATAATAAAACAAAGGAACTCTAAATCGAAACAAATTATTATAATAAAAACAAAAGATAATCGTAAAATGTTTATTTATTTATTTATAAAGCCTACCTACAAAATTACATTAAAACTACATATTATAAAAAGGACTACTATTATATAAACTAAATGAAATTTTAATTATAGGATAAGACGGCATGCTCAAGGTGATAAAGGGATAGATACTACACTTCTGATAAAATTACAAAAATACATAAAAATAAAAAAAAAACAAGAACCAATTAGATGTAAGGAAGGGGGGAGAAAAAAAAAATGTTTAAAAATGTTACAAAATAAAAACAAAATCTATTCGTAAAACCCATTGTTAAATCCACTGATGACATTAATTTATGTGTAACAATAACAAAAAAAAAGAAAAAGTAAAAACATTTCCAAGCTAAAATAAATAAACAAAAAACATTCGCTATGGCTCAAACGAATATATTTGAAAGTCAGTCTAATAATGGATTACTTCCATTTTTATATCGTTTCGTAGTTACGGTACTTTTTTTACATATATTAAATGTACATAGCTTTTTGTATAACACCTTTGTGCTAATTAGCAACGATAATACACTAATACAAATTCTCTAATCTATATGCATTAGAGATGTTCCGACTAGTCGGCCACTAGTCGGTAAAGCCGACTATCCGGCCACTATCGTAGTCGCCGACTATCCGGCTTCTTACTTTGTGTCTATTTCTCAATAAAATGTATGTGTAACTTCCTTGTAAAGAAAATATATTGATGACATTTATCAAACAAAATTAGTATCGTAATTATAAAACAAATCAACATAATATTTAATGACATATATTGCAATTCTGCGTGATGATGTTTGAAACTATCGTCAAACTAGTGAGCTGTAAAACTCAAAAAACTTTTTTTGTTATTTATATTTGTCCACATGTCAGTAGTGACTGAAATTGCAGCGAACCAGCTGTAAACAAAGCGTCACGGGAATCCCCTAAACCGTAGTCGGCTTGGCCGATTAGTCGGCCGACTAGTCGGCTTATTTACAACCGACTAATCGGCTAGTCGGCTAGTCGGCCAAAGTCATAATCGGCACATCTCTAATATGCATACATATATGTATGTATGTGCAATAATATCGAGTGTACATTCCTCCAAAGCAACTATTTAAGAAAATAAACAAAAAAAAGAAAATCTAAAAGAAATCAAGTACACTGATAGGAGAAGAAATAGCTACATTTAAATAAACGATGAGAAAGAAATTCGACCGAATCGAAGATGTCACCGAGCTTAACAAATCGCTAACAAATAGTATCAAGTGAGGGAGGGGGAAAAAAAACTGTCACTGATACAGACGAAATGATTTCGCCACTAACAGGGTTGTCGATTTTTTTCTTTTTTTTTGTGATGCAATTATAATGGCGTGAATTTGCTTTGTCGCTTACTCATCGCACCAATATATTTAAAAACATATGTTCATCCTCCCTACTATATAAATATGAATGTGAGTTTGTTTGTTATGTTTTCACGCAACAACTACTTAACCGATCATCATGAAACTTTGTACACATATTTTTGGAGGTACTACAAGTAACATAGGATACTTTTGGTTAACAAAATATATATTTTTTACAATAGTTTCCAATTCACCCGACGGAAATACTTATAATATAGTCTACAAAAATATCCTAGATTAATACTCTGCATTTTATATTTTAAAATTGTTAGAATTCAAAATTATTTATTTTTGTTAGTCAAGTATATTCTAACATTAGTTGTTGTAATTCAATAAACTATATTTTAAGTTTTTCAAACATCATTGTATGTAGTAATTTTTAAAAATTGATAATCCCAGTCAAGCAAGAAAATATAGTTATCATATTGATTCATTTCTATTGAAATAATCTCTGATACTTATTTAATGTCTTAAATGCGAGCGAAGTCGCGGGTAAAAGCTAGTACGCATATATATATTTATAACCTTTAAAACAAAAACTACACATATACAATACTTAATCCCGTACGCTTAATAACAATTATTTTTAACGTGTATGAGGCAACCCTGATTCCCCCCAAACCGCACCCTGCCCCGATTAAGTGGTCACCCAATACCTCTAATGACTCACTCGTCGTCATTTGATGACTGACCGCAGGAGAGAATGTTTGTTAAGGTACAGCATCCTCTGCAAGCTAAACTAAGCTATAATTTCCCGTGTACATATATAACACAAACTTTGATAGTTGATATACTAACTAACGTGCAGTTTCTTCGGCATCTTATAAAAATTGAATAAAATCCTACCAAAGTAAAAAATAATTCAATAGCTTAACCAGTTATTAAAAAATATACTTTTCAAATTTGCAGTATAATAATTTCAATGTTCGAGATTGTTGATTAATAATAATCTTCCAGTGCCGTATTTGAAATGTGATATTTAAGTCAACAAATCATTTAAAACACATGAAAGTAGCTCGTCATAAACTCTCTTAGCTTCTGTTTCGTATAGCTTTGAGTGTACGACAATCCTGACAATATTCTTGTCCCAACTATCCGTTGACCTGCCATCCTAATAGCATACCATATGTTTTACTAACGATACCAGTAAAGTAGTGAAAGAAAATGTCGATTTGTAACATGAAATGAGGCAGGAATTAGGCCGAGTGCTTTGAAGTACGCCCATTGGATTGGTGGGTTAGATTTTTTTAGCTTCATTTAGATTTCGCCAAATAGATCTCTGTTTGTGATCAGCGGTTTGTTTTTTTTTTTCAATTGTTTTTTTTTTCATATAAAATTTATGTCTTAACACTAGATTTGTTTATTTTTTTCATATATATTTTCTTTTTCATATAAAATTTACATCTTAATAAGCAATTTTTTCCCAGACGGACGTAGGTTAGTTTTGTATTGGTGGATTTTAGAAGATAATTGTCAATGTTTAAATTTAAGATATGGAATAAGGAATTTGGATGTTTATTGTTTCAAAATAAAGCATATAAAAGAGTCGTCAGAAGGCTGACGAGTCAGTTGTCGCTGAATTGTTGTTTGAATTGAGGTAGTGGCTCCTCGGTAGGCGAGGAGCCCAGGTTATTCATCAGCTCAGGACGAGCTCCCTGCTTCGGTAGGCGAAGCAGGCACAGGAGAGGTACAAGGTCCACGGAAACGGATAGTTCGTCGTGAACATTGTTGGTAGCAGAACGTGGTTATGTTAGGAAGAGGTTTGAGGAGCAGACGAGGCAAGTCGAAGAGCATGGAGCAGTTAACCGAGCAACCGGAGGACACCTCGCTGAGGGGCGGGGTTCAGTTGCTAACAGAAGCACTGAGAGCCGTTTTGGGTGAGGCACCAAATACGGCTCATCCTCGGATGCGGCTCCAGGACTTACCAACGTTCGAAGGAGAGGCCGGAGAATGGCTGCTCTTCAAAAGGGCGTATGAGGAAGCTACGTCTTTATTCAATTTAACTGATATTGAAAATCTTTACCGCCTACGTACGGCGCTAAAGGGTGAAGCGAAGGAGGCCGTGGCGGGGTTATTATACTGTTCTATTTCGCCACGGGAGGTAATGGTCAGCCTGGAGCGAAGGTTTGGGAGGCCAAAAGATATAATAAGGGCTCAGATCGCTGCGGTGCAGGCGCTTCAGAGAACATCGGAAGACTCAAGGGACTTTTCGCGATTCGCGGCGAAAGTCGCCAATTGCGTCGCAATTATAAAACAATTGAAGCGCCGAGAATATCTATACAGCCCAGATCTCATAGCAGCGATCTTGGGTAAGCTGTCGCCGATACTGAAGTCGAAGTGGTATGACTACGCCGAGGATGGTGAAGTCGAGGAAGGCGAAGTTGACGAAACTGACCTCACGAAGTTGTCAGCTTTCTTAAACCGTGCTGCGGACAGAGTCGCTCGCCACGGCGCAGCGGTCGTCAACAGCACAGGCAGTTCTAAGGAAGGCGCATGGCGGTCCGGCGGTTGGCAGCGGCAAGGAGCCGCGGCAGTCGGCGGAGGCCAGAGGCAGTGCGCAAATGTTGCAGTCAGTGTTGAGTGTGTGTATTGTAGGGGTGCACATACTTTAGATAAGTGTGATCAATTCAAAGACTTAAAAGTGAGGGATAGGTTGCAGTGGGCTAGAGACAATAAGAAGTGTTTTCGATGTTTGTTGTGGAATCACAACCGCAATGACTGCAAGGCGCAGACTTGCGGAGTAGAGGACTGTAAGGTAGTACATCATAAGTTGTTACATAGTTTTAAAAGTGAGTGTGTAAATGTAAATGTTCAATGTATAGGAAATTCAAATAATTTTGATATTAGGTCTGTAAAAGAGTTAGCTTTGGCCTCGCAAACAGTAAACGTCAAAAGGTTGTCAACCTCAATTGTCAAAAGGTTTGGCGATGTTTTGGAGTCGTATGAGGATGCTAGGTATAATATTGAGTCATTAGGTAGTAATGTGTTGAGGAAGTGTGAAAGCAATGTTAGCGTGTTAGACAGTGCGCGGGATACATCTAGTGTTGTGAGTTTGGATAGTATGTTATTGAAAGGCCCAGGCTTAGTTCAATCTTTATTGTCAATGATGATGGGCAAGTGTGCAATGAAAGTTGACATTCGTGATATGAGAATTGAGGTAAGGGAGAGTGATATAGGTGCTCTGAGGTCCTTTTGGAGAGATAGTTTGAATGAGAATCCTAAGAAGTATGTTAAGAGTTCTGTTTTAGCTAGGACATCGTGTTCGTTGAGTGCAACCGAAGCGATCATGGAAGAGCAGCATACAGATGATTTAGAAAGCACATGTAATAAGGGTCACGCTGTTGAGGTAACAGCGGGCATATTAGAGGAAAGTTACAGAGGTTATGAAATTGTGTCTTGTGTGAGGAATTCAGTGCAGGTACTGAAGTCTATCCCAGAGGAGAGACGTGCACAGAGACTGGTATGTTTGTTGCAGTTAGTTATTCAAGGTAGATCGTGTTTCAACTTAAGTAAAGGAGTTAGTGGAAGTATTCGTCCATTTAAAAGGCAGATGTTATCAATAGTTATGTTTCAGGAAGTATGCAAGGAGAAGGGTGCATGGGGTTCTAGACTGAGTGAGGAACTATTCTTTAAGTGGAAGCTTTGGTTAAAGCATATTCGAAAGTTAGGAGATGTTACTCTTATCGTAGGAAGATTGAGGAAAGCATTGAGTTGCATACATTTTGTGATATGAGTGAGAGTTATTTTAGGTTAGAGGAATGAATGGCAGGTGGCGATTAAGACTGGTCGCAAAGGTAGTGATCCCATTATAAAGTGGTGACGCTGTTGTAGCGTCACCAGGGGGGAGAATGTCAATGACAGGAATCATTGACGGACGTAGGTTAGTTTTGTATTGGTGGATTTTAGAAGATAATTGTCAATGTTTAAATTTAAGATATGGAATAAGGAATTTGGATGTTTATTGTTTCAAAATAAAGCATATAAAAGAGTCGTCAGAAGGCTGACGAGTCAGTTGTCGCTGAATTGTTGTTTGAATTGAGGTAGTGGCTCCTCGGTAGGCGAGGAGCCCAGGTTATTCATCAGCTCAGGACGAGCTCCCTGCTTCGGTAGGCGAAGCAGGCACAGGAGAGGTACAAGGTCCACGGAAACGGATAGTTCGTCGTAATAGAAACGACACTCAAGTGTATGATCTATTACTTGGCCCTACAGAAGAATTGTAATCTTCTGTAACTACTTAACTTATCAGTCTGTCAGATACAGGATTATAAATGCTAGAAATTTTTTTTGAAGTCAGAACAAAAGTGTAGGTTCTTTTTTTGGTCAGAACAAAAGTGTATTCCAGATTGTCCTGTGGTTCTATACCTATAGTACATGGTATTAGGGCTTCCGATCCCGCGCGCATTATTTACGGGATTGCGGGATTGGAAAGAAGCATGCAGATAACATCTCGCGTCGTAATTAACGTCATAAATTTTTTTGTCAACATTTAGTTTTTTTTTAAATATAGTATATATTATATTTTGTTGATAGATTTTTGTTTTTTTTCGGTATTGTTTCTATATCCTGTGATAAATAGACACTGTAATTTGATTGATTGATCTCATGCGAGTAGTAAAAATAAATAGGGAGTTATGTTGATTAATTCTGTTGTTGTTTAATTTGCCTTATATATGTATTGAAAATTCCTAGTCCCGTAAATACCGAGATTGAACACAGGCTGCGGGATTGGAAGCCTTACATGGTATCCCAATTAGTAGTGGCATTTATAATTACTAGTTTTTGATATAAGGAAACCAACGAGAATCATGCCCCTGTCTAATGCTTCCAGTCAGCATTGACGGACTTGGCATACTCCTTAGCATCAAACCCTCGCAAATAAGGAATACCAATCGGCACTCTCTTCTGATAATCTTCGTATTCTTCACCAAAAAATGTGAGCAGCGTCACCTCTTCCGTGTACACTCTCTCCCGGAAGAACATCCACGATGCGCCCGTGTATATGATAACGCATATTGGGTTTAGTAATGTTATCTGCAATTACAAATATTATACACCTTTGTATAAAACAACTAAGAATCAAACATGACTTTGATATTTTTATATATGAAATGAAAATTGTTTATTAGCATAGACTTGAGACACTTGCTCATTGTTAGACTCTAGACCAGTGTTTCCCAACTTTTTTGTGCCATGTCCCACCTTAGTCTTTATAAAATTCTTATGTAACCAAACACCCAGTTGATATTTTAGTCTCGTCAAACGGAATTATACCTAATAGTTATTTACCGCAATTATTTAAGAATTTGCTTTTTTCGTTAAATTTGGCACCGAAATCTAGCATTTAAACTCGTGTCGAGTCAATTTTCGAATTGCCCCCTTGTGTGGCTTGGGCCCCATTTTAGGAAACACTGCTCTAGACTGAGATCATTAATAAAAAAAGAACATTTTTCAATTTAACATTTCATTACTATCTATAAAATGTATGAAAAGTATATTTAGATATCCCATGATCTAGAATAATATGAGTATCAAAGACTTCCCTACAGCATCTCAATGGACCACAATACCACCATAATGTCTCTCTATTCTAGCTAATCAACTATGAAACCATTAACCAATAGATGGCGCTAGTGCTGTACTATCTTTTCCACAAGTAACTACATACCTGTGTCCCAATAGACCAATAGAACCAACCGACATAGCTGGGATGTCTGAAGACAGAATAAACGCCACTTGTAACCAGCTTGT
>JAPWLS010000779.1:0-24628 GCA_028551675.1 Tineola bisselliella
AATAAGGATAATCGTGTCCCGCTCAGAAATCGATTTGGGCGATATTAAAGCACAGTACGACGCGCTCTATAATAAGACTTTGGAAAGCGAAGTCAGGGTATGTTATATGTGTTTGTGATTGTGGGTTGTGGTTTGTGATGGTTCACACGATTGTTAACCTTTAACTGTCGACGTGCAGTCTCACAGACCACTCGTAGGTTGTAATTTTCGTGTTTGTTTAAAAGAAAATGTGCCTTCGAATATATACTAAGTCGTTAAATATATACCTCTAGATCAGTGGTTCCTAACCTTTTAGTGATGAGAGATCATTTGACAAAATTTCTGTATTGCCATAGACCACTAACTGTTTCGTGGCAATGTACGATAGATGTAAATATAATTGTTTAAAATCACACTTATTAACGGAATAATGGAAATAAGTGTTACATCGTTGTAGATGAAATTATAAACTATAAGTATAGTACTATAATTACATAAATAAATTTTAAGACCAGTTCAGGAGGAACACCAGAAACCACTGCTCCAGATAATAACTAAAGCACAATACTCATTAGAAAATCTTAAAATTTCGTAAATAATTTGACCTTTAAATATAGCGGTCTATGGGACCACGTAACCAATGAAGTGTGACAGGAAAATAACGTCCACAGTTAAAGGTTAACTCAGTGTAAGCTTTGTACTAAAAATGGGTGTTTTTGTGTGATTTATGTTTATGTTATCTTTGTTATATGGGTGGGCACACACACACACACACACACACACACACGTATATATATATATATATATATATATACTCTGTGGAGAGTCCTCGCGCGCTGTGTTGGGATAATATTGGAAATAATTATACATTTTACAGACAAATTCCCTAACACATCGAAATTACCACACCCACTCTAAATAACGTCAACAATTCATTGTGGCGGTCGATTCTACTAGACGAAAATACTTATTTTAGTTTTTGACATTTGTTCTGTCACTGTCATCTTCTTTGTCTTTCTTTGTCATAATTATATTTTCAATCCATTTTAATCCCCATATTTATTTCACATCAGTTCCTCCAGAGGCCCATCCGTCGTCATGTTCGGTTTCGACTGTCGTAACTCAAATTAATGTAATAAGATAGGTTTACTTTTATAGTTACGGGTTTTTATATTATTTTATTTATTTCTGTACTAGCTGTTGCCCGCGACTACGTCTGCGTAATAATGAAGACATAAAGTGCCATGAAGTTTAAAGATGTTTCATATTTCAGTCAACAGACAATGCCTTCTAAAGTGGTACCTAACCACAAAAATTCAAGTAGTTTTATACTGCATATATAAAAATAAATATAGAAAAATTCCAAACAGCCGAAATTATAGTCATTTGGAAACTATACTAAAAAATAATAAAAAGTATCCTATGTTACTTGTGGTACCTCTAAAAATATGTGTAAAGTTTCATGATGATCGGTTAAGTAGTAGGTTGTTGCGTGATAACGTAACAAACAAACTCGCATTCACATTTATAATATTAGTAGGGATATGTAGAATATAAATGAAATAATTACCAATAGAGCAGCCCTTTACGATAGACAGCTATTACCCTGTTCCAGTGGAGTGTGTTGAGAATACCCATGCGTGGTTTGCGACTCGCATCAAGGAAGCCATATCGGGGGTAGGCACAGATGATCGTACGCTCATACGCATCATCGTCACGCGCGCGGAACTCGATTTGGCCAATGTGAAGAGGGAATACGAGACGCTTTATAACACTACTCTGCGCAGTGATTTACAGGTATCTGGTTTTACGTAAGAGCGACAGAGATGGATATATTTATGCATGTACAGCTTTCAAACTTAATATTTGCGAAGTTATCTCTCGTTTTGGTATCAAGCGTAGATTCAATGAGTAAAGTTCGAAGCTACTAACAAAATAGACCAATCACACGCTTGAATTTTTTGACCAATGATATTAATCCATTGCGACTGTCTACTGTCACTTAGCTGTCATTATGTTCTGTTATATGCATTTATAAGAAATCATTTCAATCGTTACTTATTAAAATATAAATAACAGAAAGGAATGCAAATTAATGTTTAAACTAGATATACAACATATTACTATTATATTTTGATTACTGTCTAGTGGTTGTCGTGTTTAAAGATTTATTATTTATTAGTAAATTATGTTTACTGCATAAAATGCATTCACCAGGTGATCACAGTTCAAACTACCCTCGAACATTATCTCTGAATACAAACCTAAGCTACTTATTTGTAAAGCCGGCACAATTGGGACGATATATAAACCAATATGAGAAACATTACTTAGAATTGGCGGCAAATTCAAAAAGCACTTGCCTAGCTCTGACCTGTAAGGTACCTAATCAAACCTAAAAAACTAAGTATCCTATAAATACTTAGTTAGATAGTTCACACTCGACAGTCGACACAAAAAATACAGATATAAGGTGTAGGTGTAATCTTTTTGTATGAAAACATTAACTGTTTAGACTTCTTCCCCACCCTGAACCCATAGCTCTAGGTGTTGGTGCATTTGTTGCATGATGCAGTTTGCGCTTGCATCCACTAATGCATCTATTGTTAACGTTAACTGTTAAAGGTTGGCCATTCAAGTTTAACATTTGCGTCAAATATATACACTAGAAAAAGGCATATTTTTACATCCTATTAACAATTCTGGCAATTTTCGTTTTGGTTGAAATAACTGCAAAATATAATTCTCCGTCTTTTCTGAGATATTCAATACAACAATGAAGAATCTACACAAACAAACTATGCACAATAACAACTTTAAATCGCTTCGTAAAATTGCGAATTATTCTGGACTGAAGCCAGCATTTAACAGAATATTAACCCCGTTCATTTGCACGCTTTATGGCTTAATTGCTTGGTTACTTTTTTAATACTAGATTAACCAGCTTAAATATACCTTTTTTTAAAATTTCTAAAAAAGTATATATTTGTTACAAATATATATAAAATAATTTAAAATTCATAAAACTAATTCTTCTGTTATAAATTAAAGAGGATTAGAAGAATTAAAGAAAATGTTTCACGCGGTAGGAATTTTAATTTGATCTTGCAAGAACAGTCATTTTGACTGGTCTGGTAAATCTAGTGTTAAACCCCTTTTGGGGTATATTGAAATAAACGTAACTCGTGTGTGAATATTATTTCTACTTCAATAAAATAGCCAATAGAATACAGCTCGGTATAGTGGAAACGACTGTTGTACGTAAGTTGCATCGAGTGGAGTGTTATCATATGCCAGGTTATTTACACTCATACCTCGCTATACGGCATTTCGCTATAACGGCCCTCTTCAATTAAGTCACGTTTTCGATTTACGGCCTAAAATATTTTTCGATGTTGATATATCTACATGTTGCCAAACTATTAATTCTTTATACGGCTTTTCGCTTTGCGACCATGTTTCGTGGGGCGTATCTAGGCCGTAAAGCGAGGTATAATATAAAATAGTTTGTGTAAATAATTTTGGTACATAAAAATAGCAAGGGCTTCGAAAACCTGTGCTACTGTGGTGTGGGTGCATATTATATATAAACGGCTATTGATTTCCAAAAGCAAGCATTCACACGATGCGGTGTGCGTTTATTTTACCGCAAAACGTGTTTAATAAATCTTATTGTATCGTTTTACTTTGACAGGGAGAGACGAGCGGTGATTACAAGCGTGCGTTGGTTGCGCTCATCGGGCCTGCCTGAAGTACATGCATCAGGTCGGGCAGCTGGAGAGGATCTGATGTTTGCTTTCTCCTGAATCTAGTGCTGTTAGTATAGGTTACATAAATAGAGGTTGTAGTTATACATTATTTTAAATGAAGAAAAGAGGCTTCAATAATAATTGCGTCATATTAAAATGTATTTCCAAAGATTTGTAATAAAATTACAGAATTTCATTAAAAGCAAGTAGTCCTAGCAGTCTGTCTCGCTCGCACGCCGCATGCACTTTCACTCCTACCCGCACGTGTATACAAAGTCGACGCTCGCTATGGTTTTACTAGCGTATTCATGCGTTTCTATTACCTAAACTCGATTTTTTACTTTACATTTAAACAAAAAGTACAGTTCTCCACAGCGGTCCGGGGGAAGGAGAAAGGGTTGTCTGCATTAGCTAGTGCTTGCTTAGTTTGCTGTAAGCGTTATGATAGCTTTAAAAGTTAGTTTTATATCATAAGTTTAACATTAAAGCATGTGTTTATAAAACTTTATTAACTTTTAACCGTGGCCGTTGTTTATTTATAACAAAACGCCTTAAAATGCCAAATTATTTAAAATATATGAATAAATAAGTTTGATTAAATATATATATTTAAAAAAATCGTAAGTTCTGATACTTTTAGATAATAATCATTGCAAAATCTTAAACTTTGTAATTAATTTGACCTTGAAATATAGCGGTCTGTGAGACCCACGTATCCATGAAAGTGTGATCAAAAAAAGAACGTCCACAGTTAAAGGTTAAGTGATTTAAAAACTACCTACAAATGATTTTGTGAAATAACAATTAATTATTTTAATTAAATATGATTGTATTGTTCATTCCATTTTTATTATAATTCGGACAGTATTAAATGAAATTGTTATTTGATTGGCTTTAATTGTTTATTTATTTATTAAAAATAAAGTTTATATTTAGTGGATTATTGTTTTTTTTTTCGTACGTCTTTTACTTACATTTTTATTTTTCAAAACAATATTCTTTATAATCCCATAAAGAGGTAACTATTCCAATATAAATAGATAAATAAAACAATTGTGAATTCAATGAAAAATATTTATTTTCAATATTTACAAACATTTTATATTTGTCAACATTGGTCCGCTGGACCGATCCTCGTAGCGTAAAAACTTTGTTCCTGTTCTCTTCTCTGTATTCTTAATTGCAATCAAAGCTGTGTGCTCTTTAAAAAAAAACACCATAGTAAATATATATTTCAATTTGTCTCGCTAAAACTAATATATGTTGTTTTTACACTAAATATATTAAACAAGATATTACGTAATTCATTTGTGCATATAAAAACTAAACTGAAAACATATAAATTGTAACTATGAAATTGTCTACTATGATTTTTGAACGAAACAACGACTGTCAGGTTGACAGTTGTCATTGTGCAAAGGACACCATTATGACAGCCATAGATAAAGGAAGCTAGCTATATATTTAATCGTAGTTGTTAGAGGGAGAAAAAACACTGAATAGACTTGCATCTCTCTCTAACCATCATACAAATATATTTATATATATATATATATCTCTATATATATAGCTCTATCAATATAACAATAATATGATTTACCTTGCCACTATATGACAAAGAAAAATCATAATAAACAACTTATCTATAAATGGAAGCTGACACACAAACAAACAAATAAAATCCTCGTAGACACTGAACAAAAAACCAGTACAATATACAAGTGTTTAATTCAATAAGCTAAAAACTTTCATTTTAACTACAAAATATCATTTCTTACAATAACCACATCTTGTCAGAATAAAAACGAGACATTTTTTCAAGTCGGTTATCATCCAGTGAAAAAGCTTCTGAAATTAGTCGTATTATACACTGTCTTTATTAAAACATTTTTTATTCCTAATTCAAATTAGTACATACAACGAATTTCAAATGGATACAGTTTTTGTAGGTATATAAGCGATAGAAAGAGAAATGAGATATCTGCATCCCTTTCACACATGCCTCAACTTCGACACGATAACAATATAGGTAGAAACTAGCATTAAGATAGACATTGTTTTTTTCTATATATTTTAAGTTTATATTTATTTTATCTTTATATATTTCTTGTAATCTTTTCCCTTTCTAACAATTGCTTCTTCCAGTCCAAAGTCCAATCTGTATCCATTTGAAGATTGTTCTTTGTACACACTCCAATCGGACACTAATATATGCATACATAAAAATACGAGCAAACTGGCGTTAACTGGAAGATCAACTATACAAAAACACTTCACCGTTCAATCGGTATTAGTATCGAAGACTCTACTTTTTAATTCCCTCAACGGCAACAATCTCACATCGTCGATGCCGGGCTGTAACTCCGCGCGGGACTCCTCCCGTAAATCTGAAACGTATAAGAAACCAATATAGTCTGTTTACAAATAAAAATGACACCTGCCTAATTTTAGCCGTCAAAACCTTCTGTCATTGTCAACTGTGAGTTGTCTGAAGAATGTGTGTCAAATATGTCAAGCGTGTCAAATATGTCAAGTGTGTCAAATATGTCAAGTGTGTCAAATATGTCAAGTCGTGTCAAGTATGTCAAGCGTGTCAAGTATGTCAAGCGTGTCAAATATGTCAAGCGTGTCAATATATTACAAAAATGAGAAAAACGTCTTTTCTTATGAAAATGAATATAATATAACAATATGCCCTAGAAGATCTAATACAACAACCAATGGCGTAGCGAGCTTAACTCCCATTCGAAAACAATATAATAATATATGTAAAATAATAATGACTCGCAAATTAATTAATAAATAAAGTCACAGGCTCAACACTGGCAATAAATTTAAAATACATTTTCCAGAAATCAATTATAATAAAAATCCAGCATTTTTTGTTTTGCGGACTATTTGACCCCCCTTTGTGAGTAGATCCCCCCTACGCCATTGACAACAACGAAGAATGTACACCAGCCATTCTCAAAGTGGTGTTCCGCGGAACCCTAGGGCTAAAATACTGCAAAAAATACCTACCAAAGGGAGATTATAAGATTACATCTAAATATTCCAACTAAATATTACATTGCAATATGATTATTCATAAATACATATAAATCAGTTTTTTATATT
The DNA here is from genome assembly GCA_028551675.1 of Tineola bisselliella. Taxonomy (NCBI): domain Eukaryota; kingdom Metazoa; phylum Arthropoda; class Insecta; order Lepidoptera; family Tineidae; genus Tineola; species Tineola bisselliella. The sequence goes on from JAPWLS010000779.1 coordinate 6,846, forward strand.
ATAATTATATTAAGGCTTTTTCCCTCGTCAAAAAAGTTTGAGAACCGCTGATGTACACAATAACAACTTTAAATCGCTTTCCAGTAGATCCCACCAAGTGAGGAGATATATAGTGTTTCAAATATAGTATGCATGTACTCACAGTACCACCGTCGCAACAAGTTATCGTACAGGGCGGCGTGGTCATGCCTCTTCAGCTGAAGGAACACGTGCACCAACCCCCGATAATCATATTCCAAGCCGGAGTAACCTTCCCCATACACCTTCAAGCCTGGAACGTATGCAAGTAGATTTATAACAGAACTAGCTGTTGCCAGCGACTACGTCTGCGTAATAATGAAGATATAAAGTACTATGAAGTTTATTGATTGTTCATATTTCAGTCAACAGACAATGCCTATCACACGTTTATCGCAAAATCCGTTCTTAGCTATCTACTAACTATAAAACTATCTCCCTGCCAAATTTCATCTTTGTACGTCAAAATTTCGTGATGAGTGACCTTTCGCTTTTAAATATTTAGATTTGAAATGCAACGTACATGACCTGGATAATATTTGCATTAAAACAGTAAAAAAGTATATATTTAACGATAATAATCAATCAACAATCTTTAACAAACTGTTTTATAGTATAAAACGTATGCAATAGTATAGTATACTATTGCATATTTTAACATGAAAAAGCAGTTATTGTGACGTAACTCTAATAGTTAGACATACGGTATAGCTGACTTTTTTTGTAGATATTGATGTCCTCTATAAAACTGTAGTACATCACTTTGCTCTATTGTCAATAATTTTTTTCACTTTGGGTTACATTATTGAAATTTTCATACGGATCCTTAACATTTTTGAAAATATTATATAGCCTATGTTCACCAGGGATAATGTAGGATTCTAATGATAAAAGAATTTTCCAAATCGGTCCAGTAGTTTCAAACAAACAATCAAATATTTTCTCTTTATAATATTACTTATTTATTTTATTTATTATTAAAGTAAAATATCATTATGATTTTCGATGGTCCCACACTAGGCAATGCCTGTCACGTGGGACCCATAACATACAATATTACTTTTTTTTCTTTTTTAATTAACTTTTAAGTATACTCAATAGAGATGTGCCGATTATGACTTTGGCCGACTAGCCGATTAGTCGGTTGTAAATAAGCCGACTACGGTTTAGGGCAGGGGTCGGCAGACTTATCAACCAGATGAGCCGCATATTAAGTTTTTAGATTTTTCCATGCCTTCAGAGAGCCGCAACATGAACTTTATTATATACTATTGTATTGTAAGAAGAGCCAGATAATCCTATGGCAAGAGCCGCATGCGGCTCGCGAGCCGCGGTCTGCCGACCCCTGGTTTAGGGGATTCCCGTGACGCTTCGTTTACAGCTGATTCGCTGCAATTTCAGTCACTACTGACATGTGGACAAATATAAATAACAAAAAAAGTTTTTTGAGTTTTACAGCTCACTAGTTTGACGATAGTTTCAAATATCATCACGCAGTATTGCAATATATGTCATTAAATATTATGTTGATTTGTTTTTTTAATTAAGATACTAATTTTGTTTGATAAATGTCATCAATATATTTTCTTTACAAGGAAGTAACACATACATTTTATTGAGAAATAGACACAAAGTAAGGAGCCGGATAGTCGGCGCTTTTTACCGACTAGTCGCCGACTACGATAGTGGCCGGATAGTCGGCTTTACTGACTAGTCGGAACATCTCTAATACTCAAACATCACGCATTTAAGTGTTAATACGTAGATCAAATGTTTGGTTGGAACGTTTTTTATTATTATACAATTAGAAGTAAAAATAACATACGTACTTATTGCGATCGATCTAAGGTACAGCTTTTCAGCAGCTGAGTGCAGGTTCATATGGTAATTGTACAACGAAGCCAGGTGCCCGATGCTAAGACCGACCTCGTAATCTTCAGCCCCCAGCAGCTCTTCCTTTATCGCAATCGCTTTCAAGTGCATCGCTTCAGCATCCTGAAATTACATATATTGTTTACAATCATTATTTTCATTAATTTCGAAAACTTAACCCATTACTTCCCAAGCGTCGAAAACATTGGAATTTTTTGGTGAAATCTTTAAATTAAGATCATAATACGTTAAGAAAAATAATGACAAAAAAAAAGTAAAAAAAATTCTTTAACGCTGAGTCAGCCTGTCCTATAAATATGACAATGAGGATATAAATTATATATTTTTCTCAACGAAAAAAAAATTTTCATCAGAAACAATAAAAAATAAAACTCTTAATAGGTTAAAAAAATTTAATATAGTGTCTTAAAAATAGGACAGTGGAAAGTAATGGGTTAATTTTGAAATTATCTTTAGCATCATATCCTAATATTAAAGGTCGTTTTTGTAATACATAGTCTTAATATAATTTTGTAGGTAGGCTGAAAAAATAAATATATTTTTAAAAATTTAAACCTTCCTATATCTTATTATAATTCCAATAATTATAGTCCAAGCAATAACCTGGTAACATTGAAAAAAAAAATGAATTATTCGTGTTTGCTTTTTTGTACGGATCCGTGAAAGTACATTCGACAATATTGAAATGGGCTTTGGACTGGAAGAAATAATCATTAGAAAGGGACAACTATATAAGTTGAGGCATGTGTGAAAGGGATGCAAATATCTCCTTCGCCGTTCACGACACCATATACCTACAAAAACTGTACCCATTTGAAAATCGCCACGTGTACAACCTCACAAATATACTAAAATACTAGAATTATGTAAAACGCAAACCAACCTGAAACTTCTGCATACTCTGATAGAGCCTCCCCAAGTTGCCATAATGTTTGGCAGTCTGCACATTCTTCTCCCCAAACGCCATCATTGACAAGTTAAGCGCGGCTTTATGCAACAACTCGGATTCTTCTAGAAGACTTGGTTCTGAAAATACGTACCAGATGAATAAAGATTGAAGAAATGCCTGTACAATTTCCTGAGCACGAACTAGAACATCATGTATCAAGATAAGAACAGTACAAACAAACACAAGACCTAAGAAAATAAAAAGCAAAATTATCAAAATGTTAGCTCCGACTACGTGAACAGGAACCCGCGATATATTTCAGTAAGTAACATTTTATTTTTAAGCAATAGAAGCAATTAGAATAAAATTTATGATATTATTTTCTAACACAAACCAATTCCAAAGCATTTATTAACATTTACTCAAGTATGCTCATAATTAACTCAAGTATACTCATAATTTTCTCAAATATACTCAAGTTTAAATTGATGTTTATTATACTACTTAAATTAGGCAATATACAAGTACAAACCCGTAGCGACTATGAAAAACTGACCTTAGACCCGTAATCAGAAACCACATACAAGCAATAATCTCTACTTGAAACAAGATTTTTGGAACACCCGTGAAGTGACCTAGCCGAGTTTCGGGATCAGCTTGGAAGTAGCCGGGATAATGAGAGGAGTGTGCCCTGTCAATTTGGACAAAGCACATGCGTCTCCTTAAGCCGGCATAGTGGAGTCATCTGTCTGTGGTAACAGTTGTATCCACTCATGGACCGCACTCTAGCTTAACATCAGGCGGAGTGTGGTCATATGCTGGGTTATCAATAAAATAAAATAGTAGAACGTCGTTTCTGCATACAGGCCTTAAGCACACAAGCAGAGTAAGGATGATAAACGGAGTAGAAATACCACTAATATCCTGTCCAGCCGGAGTGTCCAGGGCTATCTCCTCCAGTATGAGCGCCTTCACACGCTTGGCCGACGCCAGGAGCAAGTGGTCTGCTGGAACTAGATTCTGAAATTGGATCAAAACACCTTATGCGGTTTACCATTACGTTTATTGTAATTTATATCAAACACACGCACACGCACGCACGCACACACACGCACACACACACACACACACACACACACACACACACACACACACACACACACACACACACACACACACACACGCACGCACGCACGCACGCACGCGCACACACACACACACGAGATTGTATACAGGGCTTTGGTACTTTGTAAAAAATAAAGATTGTTATTATTATTATTATGAACTACTGAGGTGGATTTAATTTCACGTAAACACTGACGTGGGGGTCTCAGAGTCCCGTATATAGGTATATGTGCAAAATCTTTAGGAGTTTAGTTTAATAATGGAGGAGTGTTTAGGAGTTTAGTGTTTACATACATATATATATATATATATATATATATATATATATATATATATATATATATATATATATATATTTTTTTATTTATTATGTACATAATTGACTATTTCAAAGTTTAGAAAACACTTAGCATTTTTTAACACTAGATTGACCAGACCAGTCAAAATGACCGGTCTTGCAAGATCAAATTAAAATTTCTACTGCATGTAACATTTTCTTTAATTCTTCTAATCTTCTTTATAACAGAAGAATTAGTTTTACGAATTTTATATTATTCTATATATATTTCAGCTGGTAAAAAATTTAGTGTTAAAGATGCTTAATTGACAGTTATCTGCTCACCTCTATGATACGTATAGCTCGCTCCGCATGGTCTCTGGCTTTGTAGAATCTGCCAGAAGAGTATTCCATCACGTACAACGCATATGCGAGCTCCTCCTGCGCGGTGGCCACGTGAAGGCTACTACGGCCGAACACACGACGGAGTATGCACAGAGCCTCCTGAAATTAATATGGGTTTTAAGAGACATTGATGGTCTTAATACAGTCTTTCCCAAAGTGGGCGCTGGAGGCCTAGAGAAAGACGGTAACGGTTTAATTAATCTCCAGATGAGACTAAATGTTCTAGAGGTTATTTAGGCTACAAAATAACGTCAACGTTGAAGCGAAGCCGAAGCGACCGCACGTATCCTGATGATGCCACGTGAAGTGGCGAAACGCGTCGAGACATATTACTGAGTGTTGTAGCGGGAATTGTAAGCAAAATAATTTTAACTAATTTCATTTAACATGGATTTCTGCAAAGTAACGCCTGAAACAACTAATTATACAAAATAACTGATTTTCAAAGTGGGCGTTAGACGAAATTAGTTTGGGAACCTATGTCTTAATACATTCAAAAATAATCTCAAAGTATTTCTAATAAATAAATGCTATTATTTATTTTTTAGAATTTATGACTGACATTTCGTAATTTAATTTGACATTTATTTTTTTAATTTTAATTTTCGGAACAAAGTGCTCCGATTGTCTGGAAAATTATCCCGGCTGGACGCGTCTGGGATTGCCTGTACCCAAAGAAGAAGTAATCTCTGGTTGGATTGTCCAAATACTTGACATTGACAGAATGAATAAAGAAGAAGAAGAGGAAGACATTATTTAGAATTTCATGTTGACATAGTTAAATTTTAATTAAAACTATTTGCATGCCATATACATTATGTAAAATATGTGATACTACTAACATTATTTTAAGACCTATGTTACTAACCATATATATATATGACAAATAAAAGAAGCTAGAATACAGACCCATGATACAACTACTAGTGCTGAGAAACACCAACAGACAAGCCACCTTCCCTATGCCGGCCTAACTACTAAACAGCAAATACAAACGAACACGCACCTCGTAAACCGACACGCTAAGGTTTATAGAGTCGATATTAAGTAAATAAAATCCGTAATCCAGCATGGCGGCCGCTCGCTGAGTTTCCGCCGTGTGCCTGCAGAGGGCGACGGCTTGCCGCAGCAGAACACCCGCGCGGGGAAATTGACGCTTCACGACGCAAGCCTTCCCGCAAGCACATAGAACTTCTACTGATATTCTGAAAATCACATCAAAATATATTATTTCTTATTGGAAGGTGTACAAACCCTAGTTACTTGGTTTGGAGCGATTAAACTATTAACGCTATTTCTCTTCTGCATTGCTCTACATCTCTTCTTACTCTTCTTACTCTCTTATATTTCACTGTATTTTTAAGTAATAAATAAACTGAAGATGCCTATAGGTTCAGTTTAACAAGTTTAAAAAGTGTCATAAGAAAACGAAGACAAATTATAAATCTTTCCGCTGACAACCCTAAATATATAAAAAAATATACTATTAATTTTTTTATATATATATTAACTATTTTTCTTTCTTTCTTATTTTAATCGATATCACTTTACAATCAAATATAATTAATTCTAATATAACTATAATAATCTTGTTGAAATAGCAACACAGTTTTATTTCCCCAGATAGTCAACATACTTAGTGGGTGTGCTTGTTGTGAGTCGTTTTAAGGCTTCCATGCCCCATCTGTAGGCGGCGTTGTAATCGCACCTCACGAAGAACAGCGACGAGAACTCCTTGAACAGCCTCAGTATCAAATTCTCCATGTTCTGCACGCCGCTCGACCGCACGTGACAGGATGACAACAAATCCTGAATACTGAAAAACATATACTTTTATTTTTTACATATACCCTATAGCTACTAATTATTTATTAGTAAAATTTTCAAATCGGCGAACTTAATGCCTGAAGGCATTTTCTACCAGCTAACCGTTCTAGAGAAATAATTGAAGAATGAAAGTAGTGCATAGAGGAAGTCGTATAGAAGATAGTTGGTTGGCGTATGAATATTAACGCTATACATAATAAACTACATAGTATAATATACTAGCGGTCCGGTAACGTCGTATGCATCAAACAGCAGAATATGTGCAAACTTCACATAAACCATTTACTAAATAGTGAATAAAAAATGGATAACGCTATACATAATAAACTACATAGTATAATATATACATGAATACAGAATATATATAACTACTAATAGGTACTCAATACAATAGCCAATATGGGTCCCACGTGACAGGCAATGCCTAGTGTGGGATCACCGAAAACCATATTATGTTTACCCTTAGGTATACAATAGGATGACAATGCCCCTATACAGCAGCTATTCTTCTACGTCATAGTAGATTTATTATATATTATTATGACATTAGTATGTATGTGGACAATACCACTATACAGCAGCTAAATCAAATTTATTTAATAATTTATTTCATTTGTATTGGAAGAGTAAAAGCACTCTATTGGAGCCCAATTACTAAAAGTAAATTAAGAATCTACACAAACAAACTATACACAATTATAACTTTAAATTGCTTTATAAAATTATATAGATCCTACCATCCCTACTAATATTATAAATGCGAATGTGAGTTTGTTTGTTACGTTTCACGCGACAACTACTTAATTGATCATCATGAAACTTTGTACACATATTTTTGGAGGTAATACTAGAAGTAACATAGGATACTTTTTAATAAAAAAAAACATTTTTTTTTACTATAATTATATATATATATAATTATATATAACTGACTATAGTTTCAGCTGTTTGGAAAATCATATTCATTCATATTAAATGCGAGCGAAGCCGCGGGTAAAAGCTAGTATTATATAAACTAATTTAATTCAAAAGTAATCTACTACATTTCTCTTTGTTAACAACTTCATAGCACGACTTACTCCCAAACACCTGCGACGTCAGTTTGCATCGACTGTGAGCACGTATCCACGACAGCATAAGGCCCAGGTGGTATCGCATCCAAACTGTCCACGTTCTCTGGCAACCCCAGGAGAGACAGCGAAAGCGCATACGTCTCAGCCGCAGCGGGGAATAGACAATATGAAGATTGGGTTTTTAGTAATCTGAAAATTAAATAAAGAATACACAGGTTAATGATAGCTAACAGTCTTTTGACCACCAATCGCTTTAAAAACAGAAACCTAGTCAGAAAATACAGACACAACATACAGTTAACAAACCCACACACAAAAGTAACAATTACAGTAATGCCCCGCGAGGGATACGTTCCAGGAAAAAACTGAAATTCCCGCGCCTTTAGAGAAGTTGATGACTACATTATGTTTATACGCACTCTTTCGCGTAATGCGGGGCAATTGAGCGCGAAATTTGAATTTGTTTCTCATTAAAAAGGCTTATTCTATCTATATATATAAAACTCAAAGGTGACTGACTGACAAACCACTGGATGGATCGGGCTGAAATTTGGCATGCAGGTAGATGTTATGACGTAGGCATCCGCTAAGAAAGGATTTTGATCAATTCCACCCCTAAGGGGATAAAATAGGGGATGAAAGTTTGTATAAATCTTATTAGATTTTCGACTGATTGATCTGAAATTAAAGATTGGAGCTACTATGATGAAGACGACCGCTTAAATAGGATGTATTAGTTTGAATCTATCAGTACCTAATGGAACGAACCTAATTAATAATAACACTTCTTAACGCGAGCGAAGCCGCTGGCAAAAGCTAGTTATAAGATAAATGACTATCTTGATGACAACCTAGTGTGACTGAGATGATTGTGTGTATGTTGGTGTGCTTGTATACTTAGGTACTGGCTTTATTTACATTCATTGTATTACGTTTTTAAAGGTAAGCAAGAATTGTACCTACTAACATTATATTCAAGGCAAAAAATAAACTAGGGCCCATACTAAACTATAAAAATACAGGGGAGTTCCCAACAAGTTTCAAACAAAGTCTTTGTTTGAAACTTGTTGGGAATTCCCTTGTATTTTTTAATTAAGTTGCTATTATTAAAGTCGCGTTCCTGGAATCTGGTTTATTTATATTCCGAATGTGAGAAAAATTTTCACTAGTTCAATTTATGTTCAAGTTCATATGCCTTTCCGAAATCTCCATAGACTCTGACCATAGACAACTAGAGTCTGATCTCTACACTCACCTATGGCATGTTTCTAATGTCAATCTCTTGTAGTGCGATGTCTGCGTCGCTGACTGACAAAGCTGGCGGCAACGAAGCAGCACCGACTCGGCCTGCGCGTACCAACCAGCCTCGTTTAGAAAACTACCTGGTATAAACACAACATATAAAGTAAAACATAGGAGCCTACAACGCTATGGGGTTTAAAGGTCTGAACTAATGCAGCTGAAAATCATTCGTTATATCAAGTAATTTGTTACAATGAGGTTCGTTATACAGAGGTTAGGTTGGTCTACGATTCGAATTATTACTAATCTGTATTCCCTGTTATAGCGAACGATTTCGTTAAATAGAGGTAAATAATATAATACTTTCTTTTTATATTTTGTAAAGATTGAAAATTTGTTATAACAAATGTATTCATAATGTAAAGGTATATTTTGTAAGAGCAGTTCTAGGGGAATTCGAAAAATTCGTTAACTCGAGGAAATCGTTACATTAAGGTTACTCTGTAGTAACTTGTCAGATGTTGTCAAAGTGTTAAATGATTTCGAATTTAAAACAAATATTAATTAACAAAGCATTTTACTCTATGAATGAAGTTGCAAATGACAGGCGGTGAAAACTGATGATATCTAGTAGTTAACCTTTAACTGTGGACACGGGTCTCACAGACCGCTCGCAGTTTGTAATTTTTTAAAACAAAACATGCCTTTGATTTAAATATACACTAAGCCGTTAAATCTGATACCTCTAGATTGGCAACACGTGGCCCGCGGCGCTTGCTTTGTAAATAAGTTATAATATAATTCTGTGGTTATTTTTTTTTTTCTAGCTATAAAGCCCAAACATAATATAACTATTACGTTAATATTACAAGTGCGGTTTTAGTTTATTTTGCCATCTTGCGGCCTTTGACTGCCAAAAGGTTGTCGACCGCTGCTCTAGATAATAATAGAAGTAATAATTATTACAAAATCTTAAATTTTATAATTAATTTGACCTTCAAATATAGCGGTCTCCGTCTGTGGGACCACGTATTCATGGAAATGTGACAGAGAAGAACATCCACAGTTAAAGGTTAATATTACTATATCTATTGTTGAAGTGAAGACGCTTTTGACAATTCCAAGTGTTCCAATAAGAATGATGGATGGATGATGTAAGAAAATAGAAAAATATATGATACTCACCAAGTCTAAGACCTAGGTCAATTAAATAATCCCTATGAAGTTTTTCGTTGTCGCATTTAACCAAATACAGCCTTGTTATTTCTTGCGATAGTTTTGTTCCGTGTTCTATTACGGCCTGAAAAATAGACACCAGCCTTTAACACTCACTTCAATCTCCATAGTTTACAGGTCGTCAATTACAAAGATATAATATTTCCAATACTTATAGCATAAGAGTCATTCTAGCTTACAGTTAGAACATTATAATTAACCCACCAAAAACCTCCTATTAACACATTAAAGGCGGGAGTCGTAGTACTACGATTTATCTCGAATGTTAGTCCTTTTTTAATATTTCTTGTAGTTTTAAGTTTGAATAAACTTTTTTAAGTATAAATTTTTTTATGATTACACAAAATATCGCCCGCTCTAGGGGCGGTCGCTGCGTTACCGGGCATACTTACATCAAGATCCCCCGCCCTTTAATGTTTTAATGTGGTGGGATTTAAAAAATCGCAATTTTACAGAAGCGATTTAAAATTGTCATTATGCATAGATCGTTTGCGTAGATTCTTTGTTGTTGTATTGAGTATTTCAGAAACTATTATGATGTAGATGAAAAAAAAATAAATAATAATAAAGTATTATTATAAAGTAAAGTATATTTCCAGTAGCGTAGCTAGGTAACCAAAAGCCCTGGGGCAAAAAACAAACTAGAGCCCCAACTAAATTATATAGGTACTAAACTAAGAATATAGGGGAGTTCCCCGCAAGTTTCAAACAAGATGTTCGAAACTTGTTGGGAATTCCCCTGTATTTTTTAAATAATTTGCCATTATTAAATTCGCGTTCCTGGAATCTGGTTTATTTATATTCCGAATGTGGGAAAAAATGTTCACCAGTTCAATTTATAGTTTGCACGCCTGGGTCTGAGGGGCTCCATGAGCCTAGCAGCCCCTTAGTAGCTACGCCACTGTATACATCTGGAATCTGTGCAGTAACATAGATATACCCGCCCAAAAAAGGTATTTACCTGAAAACATTGCAGCAGTCTTGTGTGTGTACCGAATTGCCTTAACAGCCTCTCAAAGACATCCAGGTCCGACAACTCTGCGCCCAGAACACAGAGCCGCTTCTCTTGGAACATCTATAACAAGTGGAAAACATATATATATTTAAAAAAAACATCACTTATCAAATCAAATTCGAATTCACTGCGTAACAAACAAAAAATTAAATGACATTTCTAGTGTTGTGCTAACGGGTAGTGTTGGGCCAACCTTAATTGAATTGAATATTAGTTGATTTCTTCTGACTTAAAAAATTGATGTCTAGTAATTTAAATAAATAAATCAACTCGTTAAATGAATGTTTAAATTATCTGTCCCTCTTGAATGAAATAAAGAAAAAAAAAAAAAGTTTATTGATAGATAATTTTTTGTACATGAAAATAGCAAGGGCCCCTGTACTAGGTTCGGAAACCTGTCCTACTGGGTACCCCGGTTACTGAAATAGAATGAAGATGATGAAGAAAGAAAATAGCGATAGAAATATATATAATATATAAAATATATATTATATTAATAAACATTGCAATTTCTGTCAATAGCACATAATATGCATTATCTATACTATTATATAAAGAGGAAACATTTGATTGTTTGTATGTATTGAATAGGCTCCGAAACTACTGGACCGATTTGAAAAATTCTTTTACCATTAGAATCGTAAAAAATCCCTGATGAACATAGGCTATAGAATATTTTCAATTGTTTTTTAAGATATATTTCATTTTATTTTAAGTTCACACAATTCGATGTCTATGCCTAGTTTTGGCGTACTTTATATCTTCATTATTACGCAGACGTAGTCGCGGGCAACTGCTAGTATTATTATATAAATCTATTATTAAATTCCACTTATGTAATATATAACAATATATAAATGAATTACTACAGCAAAGAAGCCAGTATAATCGCAATTAGAAACATTCTAACAGATTTAATTAAATATCAATTTACAAAACAAAAAACAATACGGTAATCATCAAATAAAAGAAACTCGGTTCTTAAATACGCGTGTAATAGGACGAAGACTTAAAAAAAAACACCAGCATCGGGTCAAGATCAATGCCGCGAACGAACAATTGTAAATTAACACATTAGTTATTTGTTAGATAATTACTGAAACACAACTCATTATAAATCAATTACGGTTAACTAATCAGATAATTGTTTTATAAATAAATCGGTAATTTATAGAGATGTTCCGACTAGTCGGCCACTAGTCGGTAAAGCCGACTATCCGGCCACTATCGTAGTCGGCGACTAATCGGCAAAAAGCGCCGACTATCCGGCTTCTTACTTTGTGTCTATTTCTCAATAAAATGTATGTGTTACTTCCTTGTAAAGAAAACATATTGATGACATTTATCAAACAAAATTAGTATCTTAATTAAAAAACAAATCAACATAATATTTAATGACATATATTGCAATTCTGCGTGATGATATTTGAAACTATCGTCAAACTAGTGAGCTGTAAAACACAAAAAACTTTTTTTGTTATTTATATTAGTCCACATGTCAGTAGTGACTGAAATTGCAGGGAATCAGCTGTAAACGAAGCGTCACGGGAATCCCCTAAACCGTAGTCGGCTTGGCCGATTAGTCGGCCGACTAGTCGGCTTATTTACAACCGACTAATCGGCTAGTCGGCCAAAGTCATAATCGGCACATCTCTAGTAATTTATATTTAAAAATAAATAAATAAACTTAACATTATTACTACATGAATAGACCTCCAAAAAAAAAAATTCACTTTAATTTTCGGTTTTTTTCCTATTTCATTTTCACCTATATTCTTACGTTAATGAGTAACATATGTTTTTATATATTTATAAAAACATATATGACAGTCTAGTCGCCTCTACAAACTGAAAACACTTATTTAACACTAGAACTACCAACCGGTCAATATGACCGGTTTCAAAAATTCTTCACAAGACTTTCGTGTAAAACCTTCCTCTTTATTTTTTTTGTAAACGATTCTATTTTTTAACAATTCTACAATAAATTTATTGAATTATATATTTAATACTTTGCAAGCACAAGTCATCCGGTCATTTTGACCGGTTGGTAAAAATAAGTTATATTGACCGGCTGGTAAAAAGTGTTAAGAAGTTTCCTTTTATTTTTACTATATGACATGAGGGTTTAAATGTTAATTAAAATTTTATAATTTCTTATTGGACTGTTGGCCGAATACTCGCGACATTGGCAGAATTGTCTTCATTAGACATCTGAGCTCGTTAATAAAAGAAGAAGAAGAATAAGAAAATCTTCTATATAACACAAGTTCACTAATTAGTAATTACATAAGACACCGAAAACAAATGAACCCAAGGTTGTATAAAATAACCGTATAAATACATGCGTACACGCATAAATGTTTAAATACACGATTACGCCCGCAAATTATGACCCGATTCTGCAAACAATATATGCGCTGTCCTTGTAACAGAGCGACGAAAATAACCACGCCAACTGCCAACGAGGAAGGGAGCGATTGTAAACAATCGTTTATATAACGGATTAATTCTAATGAAATTTAATTGAATATAGATACGGTTTTACGACAATCAAAATTTTGACAGCCTTCCTCGTTTTACGTCTCTGGGGGGCTACTCAGGCGCACTTTGGACGAAATTACGGATTTGTCAGCGACTTCACTATGGATAGCAGAGGCGGCTCGTCCTAAAGAGCGCTGGTGCAGTGCACTCCCACGAAAATTAATAAATTATATAGTATAATTAATAAATTATACTATACATTATTAATGCAAATTATAATATAACACCACACACATAACACACACACACTTGTTCTCAATTTCATCTAAATTTGCGCTAAAATCTAATAAAGGGATCTGTTATCGTAAAAAATTAACTTTAGTAATTATTTAGTATATTACAGTAAGGTCACACGGCGTTAATGTGACTAAAGCTCTATTGGCGAACGTAACATATATACAGTCGAACCTGGATAAGCAAAAACTGTGGGCTTATCACGAATTTTAGTCTGACTTTCAAGCGATTTGTATGGAAATTTGAGCAGCGCAAATTTGAGATTTTAGATACTTTTTGTTAATTTTCGAACGTCTCGATGTTTCGTTCATTTGATAGATTGCTGGTGCTCGTTAGTCATTAGTAAAAATTCATGATCCCGATTGCTAACGGATCCGTTTTACTTGTGACAGCTCGATTCGAAAGCCAGACTAAATTCGTGATAAGCCCACTGAATTAGTGAGAAACTTTTGCTAGAGAGAGTCATTTCACATCTAGACCTCTATGAGTGAAACTTTCTTACTCTAGACCTCTGTAAGTGAGAGTATTTACAATAATATTTCAATGGAAATCTCAAAACTCGCAAGTCGACTTATTCCTTGACTTTTATTTGCCTCTACACCTCTATAAGCGAGAATAATATTGTGGTCCATTTAGATTCTCTCTTATCCACTGTTCGATTGTATATATCTATACTAATATATTAAGAGAAAACATTTGATTGTTTGTTTGTATGTATTGAATAGGCTCCGAAACTACTGGACCGATTTGAAAAATTCTTTTACCATTAGAATTGTACAATATCCCTGATGAACATCAACAACACTTCAATAATGTAACCCAAAGTGTGAAAAAAAAATCATTATATTGCGTACGCTGAGGAAATTATTGACAATAGAGCAAAGTAATGTACTACAGTTTTATAGAGGACATCAATATCTACAAAAAAGTCAGCGACATCATATGTCTAACTATTACAGTTATGTCCCAATAACTGCTTTTTCATGTTAAAATTTAAACTTCATAGTACTTTATATCTTCACTAGCTTTTGCCAGCGGCTTCGCTCGCGTTAAGAAGTATTATTATTAATTAGGTTTAGTTTGTGTGGCTTTACTTTTGTTTAACGTGTGTTAAGTAGTTATCACCATTCCTGTCGTGGGTCATAATTGAAAACTTGCTCCAGTCATTAACCACATATCTGTCAATTTTTAATTTCAGTTCAATCAGTCGAAAATCTAATAAGATTTATACAAACTTTCATCCCCTATTTTATCCCCTTGGGGGTAGAATTGATCAAAATCCTTTCTTAGCGGATGCCTACGTCATAACATCTACCTGCATGCCAAATTTCAGCCCGATCCGTCAAGTGGTTTGGGCTGTGCGTTGATAGATCACTAAGTCAGTCACCTTTGAGTTTTATATATATAGATTACTACGCGAACGAAGTCGCTGGCAACAGCTAGTGTATATATAAAATTAATGATGTCATATTTCACAATGTTTACGCTTTATTACAAAACATAACATACAATTCATTACATTGATAAGTGAACCAAAACTTCTCATTACAATTATAAACAGCTATATTTTTGTTTACAATTACACAAATTGTGTGCGTTTGTGGAAAAATACACTTTACTTGCAGCACCTTGGCTACACGCAAAACACACAAAAAATTAATACTATTATTTTTATTCAGCGACACCTATCGGCGGAATTAAATACTAAAATAATATTTATTATCAAATATACATATATATATGTGGCGAGTGTCAATATAAATTATGAAGATATTTTGACATTTCTTCTGTCATCCTTCTTATTTGTCTTCTTTCGTTTTTTCAATACAAATACAAGCTAGTTCGCGATCTACTATGCCGGCCTGAGGACACGAATGTTTTATATACAGGCGGCAGTCCTCGACTTACATCGTTTCGAGTTCCTTCGAACAATTTTTTGATTCTATTCCTGAAGCATACGTCAATTGTTTCGATTTCCGGCATAGGAGAATTCACTTGTCGCGAAGTTTTGTTCCTCCAAACACGACTTCGTTGTTGCAACCATTGGATCAAGGAGTTATTGTGTCTTTTATTATTATCTTTGAACCTAACCCTTGGGTTTTACATGTAAACATATGAAAAAATATATCTCGACTTACGTTGCTTATTTCGAGAACCTAACATGCCGTAAGTACGAGGACTGCCTGTATTAAATATATGTATATATAGTGTAACATATAAATAAATATATATTAAAAAAATTGTAAGATTATTATTTTTTCGGGGTTACTACTGTTAGCCTTGCGGTTGTTACAGCGGAGCGGAGTAGGGTGGAACAGTCGTGAAGCAACTGGACCAATTCTAATTTATTTGTATATAATTAATAACTATCATTTCAAAGTTTAGAAAACACTTTTGGAAAAAATCACATGACATCATAAATCAGCAATAATAAATAAAATTATTTTAAAAAATCAACAAATTGACTAATTAGAGTGATTCAAAAAATTTTATTTTTTCAAAACCTGAGAGGCCCCCACCTCAGTAGTTAAAGGTTAATAATACATTTTCATTACAATCAAAATTAATAGGTAAATAAGAATCAAAAATCTAACACAGGCATGTAACAATGTTCTCGATTGTTACAGGTGCGTGAAAATAGTGTGAACACGTCATAATATGTTCAAAAACTTCCCCCAAGAAGATAAGGAGATGTAAATTTCGTTCCAGCCTCTTTAAGCGAATAATTTATTGAAGTACCCTGTTACTGATCGAAATTAATGTTTTAGCAGTAATCGTTAGCGTAATGCGTTACTCTATCACTTTGAGAAGAACACTCTATCAAAGCCCGTGCATTAATTTCAGTGTCCTCTTTGTTTTGGACGTTTAATATATAAAGTGTTGATCGAGCAATTTCGGAAGTAGAGTCTTTAAGCTTGGAGTATTAATTTTAACAGGTTTTTTATTTGGTAGCACAATGTTTGTACACATTGTATTATAACATCTAGACTATGTTTTCTTTTAAATACAATTTAGTTTTTATTTAACCTCTACTATTTCACTATCCATACTTTGAAATAATAATAAAAAAAAAACAATATAAGCCTATGCAATTCATTTTTTATTTTAGTGATCTATAAAAATACTTAATTACTTATTGGAATTTAATCCGAAAGCAGGTTCTGTTGAAAGGAAAAAGATTAACCCACTTCTGTCAAATAAAACCTGATTGTCAATAAAAAGGACGGTAGTTAGGCAGTTTCACAGTAACATGTAATAATGGTCGTCTTTGAACGTTGTAGTGAGCGAAGTGCGCACAGTGCTAACAATGCCCTCACAGTGGACAAAATTACTTCCATTGTGTTACCGACTTTGCTGTCCAGTCTCTATGCATTCATAACTGAAGATATTATGTGTGCTTATCTATCTATATTGTTGTTTACGTGTGAGTAATTATCGTTTTTGCCTATTTGGTACTCTCAGAAGTCAACTGTGCACTTGCGATTCTCTTATTATCATGCACCCTGATTTGTCGAAATTAGTGGTTATTATTCATTAGTAATCATGTTCGCAATTAATCTCATACATCACTAAGTAAATTAATTTAAAAATAATTAAATTCATAAAAAGGTTCTTCATACACGGACACAAACGGTCCAACTTCACCGGGGTCTTTATTAATGAAACTTCGCGTTTAATCATTCCCTTTGTAGTAACCGCAACAATTTTCAAAATAAATTTACCGTAAAGCACTCTCAACTTTGCTTTAACTTGAGTAACTAAGAGCTCCAAGAAAACCTTCGACCTAATAATCGGTTACCTGTTTTAAAGTTTAAAAGGTTTTTTTTTTCTTAAAATCAAATATAACTTTTAATATGTGTCTTAATCTGTTTTAATATTTCGCCGAGTTATTAACATTAACAATAAAATATAATTCTCCATTTCATGTAAAAAAAAATCTCATGATTTCTGAGACACTCAATACAACAAGGAAAAATCTATGCAAGCTATAAACAATATCAACTT